>RJWJ010019805.1:0-29825 GCA_004363605.1 Indri indri | reverse complement strand
AACTAAGGAATTGGCTTTGGAAGTAGTAAAGGTGACTAAGAGAAGAGGGTATAAATTTGAGAGATCTTTAGGAATAGAATAAATAAAGATTTGTACCTGATTGACTGAGGGACAGGGAGGAATCCTGTGTGATTCCCAGATTTCCAACCTTGGTAACATTAAGTACCAAGAAATTTCCTGGACAAGACAGTGGATGGAACACACTAAAATATGTTTCCCAATCTAAATTCTTAGAAATGCTAGGTAGAACATTTTAACAATTAAAAAAAGTCACACCTAAAAGCAGAAAGGGGGTTTTCCAATACTAGAAACAACAAGGGAACCTGGTTCTGTCAGTGGGGTGTTAAAGCCCCTGGCAATTACAATGCTACTATTTCTTTGCTTAGATCTAGTAGAATTTGCTTTATGGATCTGGGAGCTCCTGTGTTAGGTTCATATGTATTTGGGATTGTTGTTATGTCTTCTTATTGAATTGCTCCCTTTACCATTATATAATTATCATCTTTGTCTTTTTTTTTTTTAACTGTTGTTGCTTTAAAGACTATTTTATCTGATGTGATAATGGCTACTCTTGCTTGCTTTTGGTTTCCATTTGCATAGAATATTTTTTTCCATCCCTTTACCTTGAGTCTTTGTGAATTCTGGTGAGTTAGATGTGTTTGTTCCCTGGAGATAGCATATACTCCTGGTGTGTTTTTTTACCCATTCATCCAGTCTATGTCTTTTAAGTAGGGCATTCAGACAGTTCACATTCAGTGTTAGTGTTGATATGTGGGATACTGTTCTGTTCATCATATTGGATGATACCTTGTTGTTTTGTTTTCCTTCTTGTACTCTTGTTTTATTAGAGCTGTGAGCTTTAATTTTCAGGTGTTTTTACACTGGTGGGTATCTAACGTGCAGTTCCATGTATAATGCAGTTCTGAGTATTTCCTGTAGGGCGGGTCTAGTAGTGACAAATTCCCTTGGCATTTGCTTGCCTGGAAAAGTCTTCATTTTTCCATAATTTATGAAACTTAGTTTTGTAAAATACAAAATTCTTGACTGGCAGTTGTTCTGTTTAAGAAGACTAAAAATGGAACCTCAATGCCTTCTGGCTTACAAGGTCTCCACTGAGAAGTCTGCTATTAGCCTGATGGGTTTTCCTTTGTAGGTTGTTGCTTTCATCTTGCAACTTACAGAATTTTTTCCCTCATTTTGAGTTTGGCCAGGCTGTTTTTTATGTGGCTTGGGGATGTCCTATTTGCTATGAATCTTCCTGGTGTTCAATGACCATCTTATATCTGGATATCTGAATCTCCGGTGATACCAAGGAAGTTTTCTTCAATAATTCCCTTGAATAGGTTTTCCATGCTTTTTGCTTCTCTTCTTTTCCCTCAGGAATACCTGTAATTCTTATATTGGCCCACTTTGCATAGTCTTATACTTCTTTGAGTGATTATTCATTCTTTATTCTTTTTTTCTGCATCTTTGACTGACTGGGTTAGCTCAAAAGCCTTATCTTCAAGCTCTTAAATTCTTTCTTCTGCTTGGTCTAGGGACTAGCCTGTTGTTGAAGCTTTCTGCTGTATTTCAAAATTTCCTAAGTGACTCTTTCATTTCTTTAAGTTCTGTTATATCTTTTTTTATGTTGTTTATCTCTTTATCAAGTTTTTCATTCATGTCCTGAAACGTTTTTTTTTTTTTTTGGCTTTTTTGTGTTGGCTTTCAACTTTCTCTTTAATCTCATTCATCTTATTTGCCATCCATATTTTGAATTCCATCTCGGACATTTCAACAATTTCTTTTAAGTCGGGTTACATTGCTGGAGATCTACTGTGGTCATCTGGGATTGTCAAAACAGTTTATTTTTTCATGTTGCCAGAGTTCTTATTCTGGTTCCTTCTTATTTGAAATTTCTTCTCTCAGCTCAAGACAGATGTGCCTTCTTAGACCACAGTGGAATAAAACCAGAAATCAACTCCAAGAGAAACATTCAAATCTACACAAAGTCATGGAAATTAAACAACTTTCTGGTGAACAATCCTTGGGTCAATGAAAAAATTAAAATGGAAATCAAAAGATTCCTTGAAGTAAATGACAAAACCAACACAAGCTTTCAAAAATCTATGGGGTACAGTAAAAGGAGTCCTAAGGGGGAAGTTCATAGCTTTAAATGCCTACATCAAAAAGACAGAAGTATCACGAATTACCAACCTAATGTCACATCTGAAGGAACTAGAAAAAGAAGAGCAAACCAAACCCAAAGCCAGCAGACTAAAAGAAATAACAAAGATCAGAGTAGAACTAAAAGAAATGGAAACCAAAACCAAAACCAAAACCAAACAAAAGAAAAACAAAGGATCAATGAAACAAAAATTTAGTTCTTTGAAGGGATAAACAAAATTGGTAGACTACTGGCCAGATTACCCAGAAATAGAAGAGAAAGGACTCAAATAAGCTCAATCCAAAATGAAAAAGGAGACATTACAACTGATACCACATAAATACAAAATATCCATGAATACTATGAAAAGCTCTATGCACACAAACTAGAAAACGTAGAGGAAATGAATAAATTCCTGGAAACACAACCTCCTAAGTCTGAATCAAGAAGAAATAGAAACCCTGAACAGACTAATAACTAGCAGCAAGTTTGAAGTAGTAGTAAAAAAAAAACCTCCCAGCAAAAGAAAAACCCCAGAGCAGATGGATTCATAGCTGAATTCTACCAGATGTACAAATAAGAACTGGTACCTATCCTACAGAAATTATTTGATAACATTGAGAAGGAGGGAATCCTCCCTAACTCATTCTATGAAGCCAGTATCACCTTGATAACAAAGCCAGGAAAGAACACAACAATAAAGGAAAACTACAGATCAATATCCCTTAGGAACATAGAGGCAAAAATCCTCAAGAAAATACTAGCAAACCAAATTCAACTGCACATCAAAAAGATAATCCACCACAATCAAGTGGGTTTCATCCCAAGGATGCAAGGATAGGTTAACATATGCAAATCAATAAACATGATTCACCACATAAACAGAAGCAAAAACAAAGACCATATGATCATCTCAATAGATGCAGAAAAAGCATTTGATAAAATCCAACATGCTTTTGTGATAAAAAAAACCCACAACAAAGTAGGCCTAGAAGTAACATAGTTCAAAATTTTAAAAGCCAAATATGACAAACCTATAGGCAACATTATACTGAATGCAGAAAATTTGAAAGCATTTCCCCCAAGAACTGGAACAAGGCAAGGGTGCTCACTGTCACCACTTCTATTCAACGTAACATTGGAAATCCTAGCCAGAGCAGTCAGGCAAGAGAAAGAAACAAAGAGCATTCAAATCAGCAAAGAGGAGATCAAACTATCCCCATTTGCAGATAATGTGATCTTATATGAATATTAAGGGGGTACAAATGTTTTGTCCCATGGATACCTTGTATAATGCTTAAGTCAGGGCTTTTAGTGTACCTATCACCAGGATAGTGTTCATTGTACCCAATAGGTAAGATTTTACCCCTCCCCCTCTCACCCTCCCCGCTTCTTGGTTTCCATTGGTGGCCAATGTCCTTTACATATTTGTGCCTCTGTGAACCAAGAAGTTGACTGTACATATCAACATTGGTTCTATTTAATATCTCACATGATGATTCTGGGCCAAACAATGCCATTGTCTTGGCATGTGATGACGATGAGGGAGATGCATGTGTCCTAAATTGGCCTAATCCAGCTGAAGGGAATAATTTATCCTGCCTGGTTAGGGGAATGCTTTTTCTCCCTCCTTCTAGAAGCAGGTACCTCCATTGGACTCTAGCAGCCTCCTTGCAGCCACGAGGGTAACTAGCCTTGGATGAAGCTGAGGATGGCAAAGTAGAAAAGTGGGAACTCCCAGGTCCCTGATGACATCACTAAGTCACTGATCATGTTGCACCTAGGACCTGCCCTACCTCTAGACTTCTGGTTATGAAAAATAATGTATTTTCTACTGTTAAAGGTAGTATCAGTTGAGATAGTTAATTATCCAAGCTGAAATATTCCATTACATTATTACTTTTGAAATCAAAACAAAAACAAGAAGATTAAACTCACTTATTAAAAAGCAGGGTTTTAGAAGTTAAAAAACAAATAAATAAGCAAACAAACAGCCCCCCCCCCGCCCCCAGCAGTTTACCAATGTGTGAATGTGTGGTTTAGAAGAAATGTCTCTAAAATAAAAGAATGTGAAAAGATTAAAATTAAATGAAGGAAAAAGATATATCAGACAATTATTAACCAAAAAGAAAGCTAGCATAACAATATAAATGTCAGACAAAGTAGAATTTAAGATGAATGAAATTAGAGAATACACAGAGAAATATTTTATACAAATACAAGGAGCAATCGGCAAAGAACATGAACCTAACTATATAGCCTTGAAGTAAAGCAAAACTGAGAGTTACATGGAGAAATTGACAAATTACAATAATACAAAATAATATAGAACAAAATGCCATTTACAAAATTAATAAAAACCAAGACAAACCCAAGACAAAAATATAATGAAAATGTGCAAGGTCTTAATGGAGAAAAATGTAAAATATTACTGATGGACAAAAATGAAGACCTGAATAAATGAGAGATATATCATATTCATGGATGGAAAGATTAGATATTAAAGATGGAAATTATCCTTAAAGTTTATTTATAAATGCAATGCAATGCTGAGCCCAATCAAAATCTCAATAGAATGCTTTTGGTACCTTGCAAATTATTTTTAAAATTCATATGCATAAAAAAATGCTTGATAACCCAAGACAATTTTGAAAAAGAAGAACAATAAGGGGGTATCCACTTTGCCAGATAGTTACCACCAAGCGATTATATTGAAAACAACGTGTGGTTGGCAGAGGAATTTATAAGCAATTCAGTGCAACTGCATGAATACCCCAGAAACTGACTTAGGCATGGAACTTGGTTTGTTACTGAAGTGACATCAAAATCAGTGGGGTGAAAAGATATCCTATAAAGTACACTGTGTTGAGAAAAATTACCTTCTGCAGGGAAAACAAATGGAAAGTACATTATTACTTCACACCATACACAGACAAATTCCAGACAAAAATGTGAAAAATAAAACTCTGAAACTACCAGGAAAAGCATGGTGAAAAAAATATAGTATAAAATGTGAACTTGGAATAAGGAAGCAATTCTTTAAACAGATCAAAAAGCACAATCCGTTAAGAAAATGGTATAGAAATTTGACACCACCAAGGCAAAATACTCCATAAACACAGTTTAAAAACAATCTATGGACTAGGAGAAGATATTTTCTGTGTACATGACCAAGAGTCAGTATCCAGAATAAACAGAAATTCCCTACAAATGAATAATAAAAAGACAAATAGAAAATACAAAAAAAATTTCAAAGGATATAGAAGGCAAATCACAGTGGAGATATGAATGAACAATAAATATAAGAAATGCAAAAAATTCTCCATTTCACTAATTATCTAGAAAATGCCAGCTAAAACAGGGAACAAAATGTTTTTCCTTTCTGTTTATCAAAAAATATTAAAGTCTGACACTTTCACATATTAGTGAGCATATGGAAAAAAGATATGTAATAAGCCACTGAAAGGGAAAAATACTGTCCATTCAAGCTGGTACTTCATTACGTTTCCCTTTTGCTTGTTTTGTTCACCACTGTGTACTGGCTGTGGCATAGGGTCTAGCACATGGGCAGACCCTATGCATGACGTGATTTTTGAATGAATGAATGAATCCCTCCAAAGAAACCACATATCATCTCTCCCTCCTTGACACCTTATCCGATTTTGTTTGTATCTTTTTTGTGGCCATTGTATTATTTTGCCTCTGTTGGGGTCATTTGTTAATGTGTCCACTTGTCTTACTTTATTCTCCATTCTCATTATTTCAAATGGTAAAATTTTTGAAGGTGGGACTATTTTATTTCAGACTTCTCTATAACTCATAGCATAGTACCTTGGATATAAAGGGTGCTCAATGAATACTTGTTAAATGTAATTCAATACAGGGAAAAATCATGTAATCTTCACTAGAAAAATGGTTGGCCATGAGAACTGCGGTTTACCAGTCAATCTCCTAGAACTTTCGTGTATGGATTTAAAGGGCTTTGTGGCCTATGAATGAAAAGGGTATTTTTTAAAAGCACTTTATATTTTAAAATTTGGAGAGAGAAAAATCATTGTCGGATTTATTTGTTTACTTTAGGAAAACTGCTTAGAGGAATTGAGAATTACGGGAACAATCCAAGCGTTCTGAGAATGCACTGGAATATCCTCCCAGCTGGATTTGCCTTTCTTCGGACCACCTATGCTCTCTTGGCATTTTGATTACTAAAGACGACAGGATCGAGGAGTGACTTTGGGGTTCCTGGGAAGTGAGTTTTGGTTTAATTGGGTCTCATTGGCCGAACTGCAAATTGATTCACACTGGTGGGAAAGAGGGAGGCAGGAAAAGAGTAATTCTGTTCCATTCTCTCTGCCCTTTTCTTCCTACATCTAAATACAGTCTCTCCATTCCATCCATCTCCCTTCTTACTGCTTTTCACCCTTCCCAGACTGTTCAATTATAACTTAGTGCCATTTATTAAAAAATCTCTATCTTAAGCCTGTATCTGTTTTGACTTTTTCATATCTGTACGCAATTCATCTTTCTCAGAGATGAGGAAGGAGGACATTTGGTATGGTAAAGACAGGTTCTGCAAAATGCCCTGGAAAGAACTATCGTTATTCAATGAGTGTACTCTGGTGGTTTAGGAAATAAAACACTCACCTAGACAAGGGAAAAATTTAGCAACCGAGGGTGCCTGGGCGTCCCTGGGCAGAAATAATTGCTAATTAGTATCCTACGAGCTTGGGAACATTAATTGGCTTTGGGGGATCTGCTTTCTGGACCCAAAGTGTGTTTTGTTCATTTTAGTTTGCAATAGAGGATGAGAGAAGAATGATAATTACTGAAATAGTTTCATTTCGGTAATTCAACCTAATGAAGGCTTGTCATTTGAATGATTATCCGGTAGTTGGTCCGTGTTTTTCCGCCAAGTGTTCAGAAAAACAAACTCAGATCTTCCTCAAGCCTGAGAAAACACAACCCTTCCTTTAAAATGAATTTTAGGAATTCTCACAAAAGAATTGTCATCCTATATGACTATGTAAGCAGAGAGAAAAGCGAAGAGGTTATCTTTTGAAACATTCAATTTTCATTTCAGAACACATCAAGCAATAATATAAAATAAAGTACTTCAAATTGATATCTTTAATTTTCTCCTAGAAAGAAAATTTGCCAGCTATTTTATGATTTATTGAGGCTACAGGCATACGTGAGAACAAGTTTTATGATTAATTAAATGAAATTACTTGTGCATAATACTCATAATGATATTATCTTTGAATTAAAATTCACTTGAATAAGATTGATGACATTTTCAATCAGCAGATTAATTAAACCCTTTTGTTAATTACACATAAGTCAATATGTTTGGATTATGTATCAATCAATATACTGAAGCAACATCCACTTGCTTTGCTCTGGAAAACTGCTTTGCTAATATTTTTCTAACAGTTTTATTTTAGAAGTTAGAGCTTTTTCATTTTCTTTATATCAGGGGTCCCAAGAGTTAGCAGATTTGGATGTGGAGATAATTATCGTCACAATATATATATTTTTTGCTTCCTTCTTTCATCATCGTGAAAGTCTTTCTTGGGAAGACTCTCTCGGGAAGAAGTCATCTTGGAAAGTTCTGATAATTCCTTGAAGGCCTGTTCTTGTACCTGAATTTTGATGTTACCCCAAGCTCAGATTTTTTTTTGTTGGAACAAAGATGGAACCAGAGCAGACGAAGTCTGCAGCTGCACTGCTCGACCTGATGCCCGTCTGACCTGCACTGTTATCTGCCATTCTGCTTCCCACTCGCAAGCTGGGCAATGACTAAAATGAAATCTTCTATTGTGTTACACATTCTGAAGGATTGATAGCTATTTAGATTATCTTACTCTTCCTTCAGCAATTTACCTCCCAAATCCCATTTCTAGAGGTTTAGTTCCTGATGAACTCCTATTTGCCAGTGTAGGTGGAGGCTGGGGAGAAAGTGAATAGTGCTTTTTGACACAAAGACACAGAAAGGTGACTTTTCTTATGTCTTGGTATGCTTTTGGGCCAGTGATCAGCCCCCATACTGGTAACTTTTTGCTTTGAATACCTCTATGCAGTGCAATAAAATCAAATGGTATAGTTGGATAATCAATCCAGAGCCTCTCCTCCTCCTGCAATTTCTGAGCATTTATTTTCTATATTTTTATTCACTGGGACAAATTCTCCTCTCAGTCTGGCAAGAGTTTACATGCTACAAATAGCTACCTTTGAATGAATGGGAGTTTTCTAGGCTGTCATCAGAGAATCCAATTTTGAGCTGTCATTTAGCTCCTGTCAAAGCCTGCCTGAGACAATTGATATTTGAAAAATAGCATTTATAGGTGCGCAGTGTCCCTTCTACATGTGCTAAGCTGTATTCATGATCTCAAGAAAGGTCTAAACGTGGCTCTCATTAGCTTAGCCTTTCCCAGTGAAAACTCTTTCATGAATCATGTTTTAGTGTTAGGTCTTTATCTTTTCTGGAAAAAAACCATTAATTGTAGACACAGTGAAGTGAAGAATATTTCCGTAGCTTCTGTAAAAACTGCTTAAAGATACTTCCCATTATGTTGTTCAATGTTCCTTGTGCAAGAACTCAAGCAATGAATTCCTTTTAAAATTTATTATTAGGAAAAAGTTTGTCTTGATTGAAGAAGTGAAAAGTTTGCTTTTTTCAGATGAGGAGCATCATATCCTTTATTGTTTCTTTTCATGCATTGGCTGTCAGGAAGCTCTGAATGAGAGTAAATGCTGTTTCATAAGAAGAGAGAATGAGAGATCATAGGCAGGTTCCAAGAGCAGGATAGGAGGGAATCTTTCTTTGTCTTCTCTATATCTGTTCATTTATTGATTCAATGGACATTTATTGAAGGGCCATTATGTTCCAAACACCATAGCAAATGTTGAGTAGAGCATGGTCCTTACCCTGGTAGGGATTATGGCCTAGGAGGGAACAAAATAAATAAGTCTTCCAATGAGAGGGGTGAAAGAATAGATAGAGGTGCTGCAAGAGGGTAAGTAAGGAAGCACAAAGCTCTACCAGGAGACATCAGGGAAGATGTCCTTGATGAATCATGCAGAATAAGCCCTGGGTGGAGAGGGTCAGGGTGGAGGGCAGAACACTAAGGCATGAAGGAGAAGTAGCAAAGTAGGGAGGGTTATGAAATGAAGATGAAAAGAGGGTGAAATCTGAACATTAAAGACCCCAGCGCCTTGCCTAGAAATTTGTGGTTTTATCCTCTTGGGGTTATAGATTTCAGCAAGATCAGAGTTGCAGTTTAGAAAGTCTTCTGGCCACCTAGTGGAAGACAGTTTGCGAAGGGGCCAGAAGAGAAGCAGAGGATGCCAGAAGGAGGTGGATGGAAGAGCCCAGGAGACGCAGGTGACTACACTAAGGCTAGGGAGGGAGAAGAGAGAGATGAAGTAGACAGAGGAATGGGAATTAAAATCAACAAGGTTTGGCGTCCAGTTAACTGCTGGGCATGAGGAAAGGGAGTGGCAAGGGTGACAATCCAGGTTTCTGGCTGAGGAGTCTGTTCATCACGACGAAAGGAGAGAATACTGACAATGAAACAGGTGAGACCATGTGGGTTGGGAGATGATGTGTTGCATTTTGCTTGTGTGGAGCTGAGGTGTCTGAGAGACAGATGATGGAAGGCGCTTTGTAAGCAGGTAGACGGAAGAGTGTGGACCTCAGAGAAATTGGAACTGAAGATATAGATCTGGGAGTCTTTTCTGTGTGGGTGGTGGGCGAATTCCTCAATGCCAATAAGATCCGTTGAGAAGAGTGGGGAGTGGGAGTAAAGAGCAGAAGGAGATGACACTCTGAGAGATGGGCAGAAATATGAGAGCCTTCTGGGGTCCTCTGGAGGCATGGTCAGAGAGGAAGGGAGAGAAACAATGGCATTGGCCTGATCATCCCACTGCCTTGCAGTAAATCTATGAGATTAACCCACATGCATCTCAAACTCAATATGTCAAAGACTGAGCTCTTCCTGCTCCCCACATTACTCACTTCAAAGCAGAAATCTACCCATTTCCTAAGTCAGACCCTGAGGAAACACGCTTGAGTCCTCACAAGCAGCCACCAAGCTTTATAGGGAACATCCAATTTCTTGTTAAGGCCTTTCCTTCTCTCTGTGCCCCAGTCACTGCCTTAGTTCAACTCTCTGCCACTTCAGCTGTGAGTTTTGACAATAGTCCCCAGTGGATCCTCGACTCTGGTCTTGTACTCAAATTCAAATCTGCTCGTATCACTTCCATGCTAAAAGTCACCCAGTGGACTCCTGTTTCCTGCCAGGTGAAGTCCAAAGCGTTAGCTTGATAAACATGAGTATGTAAACAGAACAGTGAAAGGCAGCCATTTTGATGTCATTTTTTTTGCAAAGTGTATGGAAAGAATTATTAACCCTGCCTCACTCCTCAGCTTCACTCAACCACTGAGTCTTGCTTCATTCCTCTTGCTTAAACTTTTCCAGTCTAAGGATGACAACGAGACTCCACCAACCTGAGGTCAGGGGCAGAGAACGACACCGTGTTTGGTGGCATTGTGCAGTCTGCCACCACAGTTCTACCTTTGGCTAATTTCCTGATACTGAACTGCAATATTTTTGCTTTCATCACCAGGCTCCTGCACATGCTATTTCTTTTGCCTGGAATGATTTCCCCTTCTTCATTGTTGACAGGTTTATATCAGACATAACATAGATGTAGCGAATTCTGCACCACAGCGAGGTTTTGTTCAGGTTACAGTTAACTTAGATGGTTTTCCCTTCTGCTGCCGCCTCCCACCTGAGCCAGCATTTATAAAATCCTTCCCATTGCCACAGTGCAGTTCAAAGAGATAGAGAGATTAGAACACAGAAAAGTCACCTCCGAGTGACTATTCGAGAGAGCCACCATTTGTAAAGAGAGTGCACTTTAGAGGAGACCAAATCTCCTCAGAAATAAGCTTGATGACTTAAAAGATAAATTTTGAACAATTGTTGACTGAGAAACTGGAAGTTAGTGTCTGCCATTTGAGTGAAAGCTGTGATATAAAGGAGCATCCTTTGCAGAGCACGGTGGTGTCAGATGTACAATTTTGTAAAGCAGGGAAGAGGATCAGCAAATACCGTAGATTCAGGGCGAGGAAAAAAGAAACTGTGCACAGTATCTGCAAAGAGACATTTCTCTTAGCAACATCTGGCTAAAAGTTTCACCAATTCTGAGGTGAAGAGGAATGCGTAGTTTTCATGCCTAAATTAACTGTTTAATAATCTATATGCAGTCAATTCCAAAGTAAGCATTGCCTTAGTCATACTCAGCTGGGGAAACAAAAATTATAAACCTAAAACCCTTGTCTAAAATTATAAGCAACTATAAGTCACAATGCTATTTGATGAGCTCAGGAAGAAAAGGAATCCTGTATGTCAAGTACTTTGAATTTTTAAAGTGTTTCACTGATAAGGATATTTACATTCTGAGAACACAGGAACCGAGCCAGATAGAGCACATTTAAGAGAACAGACAGGAGGGGAAGGGCAGTATTTAAATTTAAATTTACACAGGCTTTGTCTGTTATTAAGTTTATTGGAAAAGAGCTAGAAGCTTTTGGACAGACTCAGTAACTACAAATTTTTTTTCTGAGAAAGTCATTTAACGTTAACTATAACGTTGCTATTTAATATTCATAGAATGTAACCTTGCACTGCCACATGTGCAAAAGATTCTATTATTTGCTTAAACCGTATTTGTTTTGTGGGAAATGGTATTTGTTTACTTAATTTGTAAAGAAAGCAACAGCCTTGTATTAATGTATATAAATTGTTCTTGCATTAGTTGGGAAATCTTTCTATTTCTAGACCTGCTTTTTTTTTTTCCTTTGGGGATTGCAAAGTAAATAGCAGATTCAAATGCAAACGTAACATTAGGATTGGTTTCTGTGACATGATAAACTTTAATTTACTGAGCATTTACTGTGTGCCAGGCACGGTATTGCTGCATGATACCTGCCATCTCCTAATAATCCTACGTGAGTTGAGTTCAGCCAAGGAATCAGAGCCACTGTGAACAGCCTGGGTTGAGGAGCTTATTCAGTGGTGCACTGGAAGTGGCTCACACAGACTCCTGAAAGCTCTTGTGTGCCTTTCTTCCCAACTGTGAGCTCAGGGACTTCATGATGGCAGCTCAAAAACTGGAAACATTTACTCCATAGAAATCAGCAAAGGCTACCGACCAGGCTTTCCCTGGGGAGCAGGTTTATTACATAACTGTGGAAGGAGCTGGGGAAGTGAAAGTCTGGAAGAGGAAGTTGGAGGGTCAGAGCTTGCAGAGAAATCTGAAAAGACGTGCACCCAGCTGCCAGAGACAGCAAAGAGCAAGTCCTTGGAGAGGCCCACGGGAGGCTGTCGCCTCTGTACGGCTACTGCCACTGTGGGGTGCAGCCGAGCTTCTGGTTGTGGGCGGGTGGCAGCTGGTGATCAGCAGCGTCAGTGGTCAGGAAGAAAAGCTAGACGTGGAGCAGAGGAAAGCCAGGACCAGCTGGGATCCCCTGGGTTCTTCCGTCTTGTTCCATCACCATTATCTGACTGCAGAGAAGGCCTCTGCCCTTCCCCTCCCCTCTGCTTCACTTCCACCTCCCAAATTTTATGCAAGTTCCTTTTTTGGCCAATCCTAAACTTGAATGATATGGGAAACAGGTGCCGGGAAACATAGGTCTCAGCCTGGTCAAGTTGATATAGCCCAATCCAACGCATTCCCAATAGTGCAATGACACAAATATCATCATCCCCATTTTTCAGAAAAGAAAATCAACACCTGGCAAGGTAACTTGTCTGAGGTTACACAATATATCACTAGGTCTGTTAGAATCCAAAGCCTCTCTTCTTGACTATTGCACTATAATATACTGGGAGTGGTTTTTAAAATCTTTGTTATTATTATTATTATTTGCTGTTTTTTAAAAATAATGACTCAGATAAAATAATCCCTTTCCCAAAGTGCTATAGCTAAACATTTGAGATGGATGAACCCATTTGACAACTAGTCAACATTCTGGTGCGCTGAATGGTCAGATCAGGTAAGCATTTATGCAAATGTATCTTAGCAAGGCTTAGTTCAGTCTGGGTGTGCTCCCTTGGCTTCTGGGGATACAAAGATGAATGACAGGATTGGATCCTTGCCATCCAGGGGCACATAGTCTGTTTGGGAGAAATGGATGCAGAACTAATATTGGTACCTGACCATTTTATGTGCCTTTCTGGGTTTGCTCAGCCCCACCTGCCTGCCAGGCCTTTGATGGTTGCTCGCTGGACACCTTGGCCACCACCGCCGGAGTCTGAATCCTACCACCATCATCTGGGCGACAGCCTGGGCTCCATATCGTCTGCTGAAGTCGGGGTCTTAGGGCTTCTTAGCTCAGATCTGATTAGACCGAACTCATGGTGGGGGCGGGGGGAGCTATAACATCCCCACCACTCTGACACTCAGAGGAAGCATTGCAGGGCTGGCTATGAATCTGGCTTCTCCAGCAGCTCCTAGGAGGGACTAGATATTATTGACATAACTCAGGAGTGGACAGAGGAGCTGACACTTGGTGAGGTGACCTCTGACCAATGATAAACAGGAATTAGAGGATGCTGGCAGATAACTCATTTGCCAGCATTCTCTGTGCAGTGGTTTCACACAGCTGTCTAGAAGGGAAGTTATGTGATTGAACAACTGTTTGAGTTTTCTAGAAAGATGCAGCCGGTCCAGCAGTCTAGCACTTTGCTAAGCCTACCTCCCTCCCTTCCTCGTGCTCCTTTTCCCTTCGCTGTTGCTACCCTGGGATTGCACCTCCCCTAAAGCTTTGGCCTCTAATCTTTGCCCCAGACTCTGATCTCTAGGGAATCCAGGCAACAGTAATTTTCCAAAAGTAAACAAATGCTAAGTAAATGCTAACAATGGCATATATAAAATACTATTGGGGAGAGTTGCTAAAAAGTATAATTCTTTACTTCTGTTTTGATGCTTGTCTCATGTTTCATTGTTGAAAGTCCAAGCCTTTGATACTTAACTGATTAACTAAGTTTTTAAACGAATCCCTAAGTGTTCACATGTCATGATGTGACAATATATTATGATTCTCAGTTAATGTGTTTTCATTTTAAAAGACATCTCATTAAGCCAAACAGATGAGTAGTATGTGGACTTCATATTGTGCAGAGGGGAAGATACCTGGTGATGCTCGAACCACATCTCATGGATGGTGTTCTAGTTCATCCTAATATGACAATCCTATGGGTCAGACTTGCACACTAGTCATGACTTTACGTTGTAGCATTTGTAATTATCAATATGGAGAAGTAAATAACTATACATTTTCTTTAATGGAGGTAGTGGGTGCTTTCTTTATAAAAGATTTGCAATTATTCTATATGACTATGGAAAACAGTCAAACAAAAAACCACTTTGTCCAGAAACTCTGTAGTCTAATTCTCCAGATCTCATTGTAAGGGCTCATTAAAATTAATAGACTATGAAAAAATAATAGATGCCTTGCATTATAATTAATATATTAGGAAAGTTTAAAAAGTGTATTTCCAAACTCAGGGATAACATGCACGTGTTCTTATCTTTAAATGAGTTTGGCAACTACAGAATGGGTAAATTAGCTTCCTTTATTATAAGAGAAGAACTCTCCCAAATTAACTTTGGAGACTAAATCCCAAACTGCAAATAATTGAAAATAAAGGTTAAAAATGAATACGCTGATACAGCAGTCTCCCAGAACAGAATGCATCACCACTATACAATTAGAGCTGGGTTTACCAAGTGGAAGATTAAAAGAGAAACTGCCAATTACAACATTCTGGTCACAAAGATTTTAAGCAGAACTTTGTGGTAAAAATCAGGACAATGGTAAAATAGCATATTTACCCTAAATCATTTGAGAGTCTTTATGATAACCAGAAGATGGGCATTTTTTTTTTCTATCAAGATTTTACCTTTTCTTTCCTTGGTTGGAAATGGAATCATTTTGATGGAAAATTAGCAATCACAGAGCAATGTTCAATTTCACTAAATTATGGCACAATTCTGGCTCTGTGTGTTATGAGGAGCCTTTAATACCATTGCTGCAGGACAATCAGAGATTTTTCCAGTTCTTGGTACTTGAATTGCAAAGGAGAATATTAATAAGATAAAATCCTAGGACGGAGAAATCTTTCAACTCTGAAATTCTATGCCTGGAAGAATCATAAGATAGCATTTTCTCATAAAGTTCCTTTGCTTAAGAAGATCCACAATCCTGATTATTATTCAAACCTAATTTCAGCTCAGAAAACTTAAGTAAAGGGCAATCTTCAAGTTCTGAGGATTATAAAAGATGACAGGACATATGTACTTTTGATAAAAAATGCACCAGGGGCAACAGCTGCCCACCAAAAGACGGCTCCGAGAGGCTGTCGGTCAGAATAAGAGGGAGGCAAGTCAGAGCAAATCACTGTGCCAGACTCCTGGGCCATGAAACCAATACTCCTGAAATGCTGGGCACTTAGGGAATGTTGCTGTACTGTGAAAATGACATGATGATATTCTCAGTTTGTTATTTATCTTTAGTTTTCATTTAACATGTATGTACTTGGAGAAGTAACCAAATTATACACTGTCCTTGTTAGGACTTGAAACATAGCGTAAGGTTCATTTCATTCCTTCAACAAACATTGATTGAGTGCCTGCTGTTTACCAGGCACTATGCTAGATTCTGGGGCTATAAAATGATTAGGTCTTGATCCCTGCTCTTTAGTAGTTTAGTAGGTCCAGTGGCATGTTAAAGCTGGAGGTATAATTAGATAGATAAGGACTCTTGGCCCCAGAGAGGGTCAGGGAGCTGCTAAAGGTGACCTGACTTGTTGGAGACAGGGCTGAGATGATTCATGTCCTCTGAGTTATTTCCAGAACTATTTAGAATTCATCATTCATTCATTCATTTACTCATTCAGTACGTATGTATTGAGTACCAGCTCTGGGCCTTTCACCTCCCTCCCCTCTTGGGGGTTACACTTTAGCAGTGAAGCCGAACATCAGATTTGGTGAAAAAGGTACCAATTCCTTAAGCCCTAATTCAGATATATACATAATGTTGCTTAACTTTAATAAGCAAATTTAAACAGTATTTCGAGCATCCTATTACTGATGGCAGATCATTTAACATGACCAACTCCAGGTGAATCCTGTTCCTACCAGTTTTTTCACTCTCTCCTTCTTCCCCAGGGTTGGTATTAAGTTGTCCCTGGAACTTGCGGATTGTGAGGAGGCCCATCTGGTCCTAGGTCATCAACTGCCAATGCTGGCAATATCTGCTGAGATGTCTGATTTTCCCCATCCCTGACACTCATCGGTGATTCCCACTGGCATCTGCTGGTACCCACCTGGGTCTATGCTGCCTGGGTTCCTGCCATGATGCCCCTTGTCAGGGGTTCCAACCCCTCCATGTCTACCCCTCAGACTCTCTCTTTTGTCCAGGAAGAAAAAAAAAAAGGTGTTTTTTTGTTTTTTTTTTTAAATCTCTCCTTAGAAATCTCTCCTTAAAACTCAATCTTACATCTTGCCTTCTTCCAAATTTGTTTTTCTAGTTATAAATATTATGCCTGTAAGTTCTTCAAGCTTTTGTCTTTTGATAATCAAATGCTAGGATTTTTAGACTCCAATTCCTTTAAGCCATTGTCATCGAGATGATTCTGGAAAAACTGCTTTGAAAATGAAAATATAGTTGACCCATTTTTCTTTTAACAGCCTAACCCAAGGGCAGTGATACAGGGTAGGGTGATGTGTTAGTTATTGCTCAAAGCGATAATACTCATTTATCATGCCTCATGGTTTCTGTGGGTCAGGCCTTCAGACAAGGCACAGTGAAGACGAGTTATCTCTGCTCCACCATGTCTGGGGCCTCAGCTGGAAATCATCAAAGACGAGGGACTGGAATAATCTTAAAGCTTGCAAATGTGGTGTCTAGAGGTTGCTGTTGGCTGGGGTCCTGGCTGGGGCAGTCGGCTGGAAGATTCTCTCATGGCCACTCCATCCATGTGCTGTGGGCTTTCTTACCACATGGTGCCCAAGTTCCAAGGGCAAGATTCCAGAGAGGGAGAGAGAGAGAGAGAGAGAGAAAGAGAGAGAGAGAGAGAGAGAGAGAGAGAGAGAGAGAGAGAGAGAGAGAGAGAGAGAGAAGCCAGGTGGAAACCACACTGACTTTTATGACAAACTCCACAAATGACACAGCATCCTTTCATCAGTTGAGGCAGTTACAAATGTCCACCAGTGTGTTTAAGCAGAGCAAATGTTGACCCCACCTCTCAGTGGGGAGGCTTGTGTCCATGTCCAATTGTGAGCATGTGAAGTGGGATAATGGGTATGGCTGTCTTTGGAAAATATAACCTGCCACAGGGGAGATAAGTAAGAAATAGGGGGAATGAAAAACCCTGGGTAACACTTCACAATGTTGTTTTGTCACATTAGTAAGTGCAACTGATAATTATCATCCGTGTGTGCAGGTGTGGCCCAAAAGAAGTAAAGTGTGCCTTGATGGAGAATCAAGCATTCTCTCTTCCTCTCTCTCTGTTTAATCTCTCTGCTTGAGGTGAGAGGCACTTTCCAGTTATTTGTGCCCCACTAAAGAAGCAGTAAGTCTGCCCTGGCACATTTACAAAATAGCTGAGGTTTTTCTCCCCAGCCACTCCTTTGGTTTGTTGCCTGCAATGGTTAATTTTATGCCTTAACTTGACTGGGCTGAGGGATGCCCAGATAGCTGGTAAAACATATTATGGGTGTGTCTGTGAGGGTGTCTCTGGAAGAGATTAGCATTTGAATCAGTAGAACAAGTAAAGGAAATGGCTCTCACCAATGTGGGCAGGTGTCATCCAATCCATTGAGGATCTAGATAGACAAGAAGGGAAGAGGAAGGGCAAATTCTCACTCTCTTCTTGAGCTGGGACAGTCACCTTCTCCTGCCCTTGGACATTGACACTCCTGGTTCTTAGGCCTTTGAACTTGGAGTAAATTACACCACAGGCTTTCCTGTTTCTCCAGCGTGCAGACGACAGATAGTGGGACTTCCTGGCCTCCACAATCATGTGAGCTAATTTCTATCATTAATCTCTTCCTCATGTATAAGTCTATATACGTCCTATTGACTCTGTTTCTCTAGGGAACCCTGAGTAACCCGTTGCCCTTTCTCTACTTTCCCCAGGGACTGACTGAGTCTGTTCATGCTGGGTTTCCCCCAGCCTGTCACCAATTTCTGCCCATTTTCCTTTTTTTCTTTTCCCACGTCAAAACTTAACAGTCCAGCCTTTTGCTGGGGAATTAATTGGAATTACCATGTCCCTAACTAAATAATAGCTTTTTTTGTTTGTTTTTTACTTCTGCTCGTGCATTTTAATAGCTGCCTAATTGAAATATCCAAGGAGAATAATGAATAGTGAGAAACTTAGGCTTTTAAAGCTGGACTGCAGGATTTATTTTGAGATGAGACCAGAAAGGGTAGGTAGCAGCAGCTCAGTAGCTCCTAATGGTGTCGAGCGGATACCCATCTGTGTGGCCTGGGCCAGGGCTGACCTGATTTCAGGAGGCCTAATTAACAGGGTGAGAAGAATTGCCTTTTTTCTGCACTCAGGTGAAGGGGCTGATCTAGCAGAACTGTGGAGCCCAGTTATTCTTCTGGTTTTTTTGTTATATTTTCTTCCAAATGAAATAATTTTTCTACTTTATTGTGGTAATAAATTAATGTCTACCTACTCTTAAAAATTTAAACAATTCTTAAATATATAGAGAAAAAAGAAAAATCATCTGAAATCTTACCACTTATAGTTAATTGTTGTAACATTTTGGCAAACATCCTTCCACATGTTTCTACATGCCTGGGTACCTACAGCTATACCCAGACATCACTTTGTATAAACAACCGTATGTACACTGCAGTTCTGTATCTTATTTTTTTAATTCAATAACAGGGGTTTTTTTCCTCTGTCAATAGATAAATATAGATCTACATCATCATTTTTATTGACTGTACAATGTTCTTCTGTGGGCCATACCACAATTTATTTAACTAATCTCTATTGAACAACAATTATGCTGATTGCAATTTTTCAATATTATAATCAATGCTCTGATGAACTTTCTTGTACATCCATTTTTATATACTTGTCTAAAGACCTCCTTGGGATAAATTCTGATAAGGGGGACTTACTAAAATTCTTTCTTTTAAAAAGGACAGTAGGAAGCTATGGGGGGTGGGGGAAGAAATTTAGATGAGTAGCCCTAGTTCCAGAGAATTCATGCGACAAAAATGAATAGAAGTCTATGCTGTGTCAGAAGACTCATCTAGACAGCTTAGGATGCAAAGATTAAAAAAAATACTAAAAAAATCTAGTCTGGGGGGAAGATAGACCCTTGAACAAATAATTACTACAGTGAGATCAAATTCCCAATAAAGGTACGAACAAAGTACCATGAAAAGGATAAAAGAGAGCAATTAAACCTGGGCACGAGAGATGGGGAAAGAATTAACAGAGAAAGTAACAACTGAGCAGGTCAGTAAAGAGCTGAGTTATATGATTTGTTTAGGCTGCCATAACAAAATACTCCAGACCCGGTGGCTAAAACAACAAAAATTTATTTTCTCACAGTTCTGGAGTCTGGAAGTCTGAGATCAAGATGTCAGCAGGGTTGGTGTCTTCTGAGGGCCCTGAGGGAAGGATCTTTTCCAGGCTTTTCTCTTTGGCCTGTAGGTGGCCATGTCTTCCTGTGTCTTCACGTTGTCTTCCCTCTGTACGTGTCGGTGTCCAAATTTCTTCTTCTTATAAGGTTACAAGACACATCAGATTAGGGCCCACCCTAATGACCTCACTTTAACTTACCTCTTTGAAGACCCTATCTGTACATAGAATCGCTTTCTGAAGTACTGGGGGTTAGGACTTCAATATACAGAATTTGGGGGTGTGGACACACTTTAACCCATAGGAGTGAGGGAATGCAGAAATGTTTGTGTAAAGACCCAGAGCTGGGAAAGGGTGCTGTGTGGCTGGAGAGGGCCAAAGCAGCTTTGTGGTCTGAGTGGAAAAGATCTGGGGCTCGGAATGGGGAAGGGGATCGTGGTGGAAGACGTGTTTGTGCTGGGAGGCAGAAGCTGGGAAACATCCCTAAGGAAGGTGGGCTTTATTCTACAGGGGGTGGGAAATCGTGGATAATTCTAAGCAAAGGAGTGGCATGATCAGACCTGTCTTCCATTTCTGTAGGTGTTGCTGTCAAAATACCAAGTGTTGGTGAGGATGCAGAGCACTTGGAACAATCATGAACAGCTGGCAGGAATATAAAATGGAACAACCATATTGAAAAATAATTAGACAGATCCTTAACCGTGCACCTAACACATGATCAAGTATTCCTCTCCTAGGTATTTATTCAAGAGAAATGAAAGCATCTATATAATGATGTGTACATGAATGTTAACAGCAGCTTTACTCATAATTGCCAGAAACTAGAAACAATCCAAATGTCCATCAACAGATGAATAGGTAAATAAATTGTGGTATATCCATTCAATATAACACCTCTTATCAATAAGATGGAAAGAATTACTGATAATCACAACTTGGATAAATGTCAAAATAATTATACCGAGTGAAAGACTCTAAGCCAATAAAAGAAAAGAGTATAGTGTATACACGGCATATAAATGATTCCATTTATATAAAATTTTAGAACATACAAACTAATCTGGGGCAGGAGCAGGAAGGCAGATATTACAAAGGGGCATGAGAAAACTTTCAGGGGTGATATAAATGTTCCTCATCTTGATTGGAGTGATGTTTTCATGAGTGTGCGCATATGTCAAAACTCTTCAAATTGTATTCTTTAAGTACAGTTTATTGTACATCAGTTACACCTCAATAAAAAAAACAAAGCAAACAAAAGGAAAAAAAATCCCAAAATAAACAAGAAAAAAAGAATGTGGAATGGATTAAAAAAATAGAGCATAGACTCGAGGAAGCAATACCAGTTAGGAGGCTACTCAGAAGACCAGCAAGGGATTATGAGAGTCTGAATGCGGCTGGGTAGGTGGTGCCCACTTGACTTTGTCCTACTTCTGTTCTGAGACTCAAGATTTCAGGAACGGAACTCCTGCAGGCTGAAGAAGGACACTTTGTGCTCATGTGATGGTGGAGGACACCAGCTTTCCTTCCTGTCACTCCCCTCTGTATGCTAGAAATCATTTATTTCAGGCATTCATGGCAGTGGTGAAGAAGATAGACAAATACCAGCTGTGCTCATGAGGCTACATTCCAATGGGAGACAAAAAATAATATGTCAGGTAGCGCTAAGCACTATGAAGGAAAAGCAGGGTAAGGAGCCAAGTGATGTATGGGTATTTGGTGTGGAAAGTACTTTAGAGAGATGTTTAGAAAAGGCCACTCTAGGGATATGATGTTAGATCTGCATGAAATGGCAAAGGGAAGTTAGTTGAGATCAGGGACAAGTATCCTCGGTTGAGAGACTGGCAGTGGCTTGTCAAGAAGGCTGGAGTGGCTGGAACGAGTATGAAGAGCAACAGCAGGAACTTACGTAGGTTCCTGATTTGCCACCAACATGTGCCCAGACAAACTCCCTGGTAATTTATACCGGGTGCTTCCTCTTACAACAAAGTAATTCAAATATTTTTTGAAATACTATTCGGTTGGCTGCAGCGTATTCTCTTTCTGATGCCATCTCTTTCTTTCTTTCTTTTATTTTTATAAGGTTGTGGTTGATCATGGCATTTGTTGTAATGGGATTTAATCTACATCTCATTAGATTCTAAGGTGTGAAAAATTTTACGAAGGCACCTTTATTTACCATCTATCTTAATGCCCAGTGGTAAGTTGAATCTCAAATTAAAACAACTCTGAATATGACCAAGAAATGGATACACCCAAGTGGTTGACAAATTAAGATTGTTGTACGTCCGTATAAATTCCGACTTTACAAATGTATTATTAAGAGGAAGCAACAAGCGAACATTCTTGGCCAGCTATGATGAGCTGAGCATTTCCACGTCTTAATTAATTCTCTTAACGACCCTGTTTTAACACCACTGTGTAGCTATAGAAACCAAGGTTCCGAAGCACTAAATTACTTGTCCAAGGTCACACAGCTAGTTAAATGCCAGGGTTAGGATTCCAAGTCACGTCTGCTGCCTCCTGGATTGGAGGTCCTGTCCCTGCACCGTGTCAGTCTTTAGTGTGATGCTTCAATATCCATAATGCCAGGCTGTCACCGACTGAATAGGGAGACAGACAGTCCTCTAAAGAAAGCAAACCACTTCCTTGAGAAAAAGCCCCAAGGCTTTATTTTCCTGATTGTCAGACCTACCTATCTGTCTGAACGTTGCAGAGGAGACAGTGCCCGGCTTCAGCTACTCCCCCCTTCCGAGGAGAATTCTCCGAAGGGACTGGCGGCAGAAGGAGGCTGGGGGAAGTGGCTGGGTCAGCCAGGCGTCATTGAACACTCTTCCAGTATCCAAGACCTGATAAAAATCTGGGGCCTCTGGGCACTCGATTTTTAAAGTAATCCTGTCAGTTCCCTAATAATAGTAATAAATTAACCGAACAGTGGATTCAGTGGTATTTTACGTCCTAAGGGTATTGCTTTCGCACTTCAACTTGATAGCATGATTTATCAAGAGATAAATTACAGCTGGGAATGAATGGATTTACTGATGTCAGGGAGACGACAAGTATATTCTGAAGATGTTACCAGTGATGGGCATGTACCTGACAAGCATACTTGAAAATCCCCAAACAAAAAGCTTCTCTTCAAAGGCTGAATAACTTCACTTTGGATGTAGGTCATTGCAAGGACAGAAGGATTTTGGGGGTCTAATTATCCCTCTCCTCAAATCAATGTGACTGAAAAATATTAGTTATATTGCTCTTGGGGGAGGGGGTTGTGCAGTCACTTCCAACATTTTCTGAAACCAATCAGGAGGATAACTAAATAAAGGAATGAGGGGTTATGCTCCTGTGAATGAATGTGTAACTGCCACCTCCCCCCACCCCTCCCTGGGTGTAAGGGCAGGTGGAATTACTTCCGGGAGGTGGCTCAGGAGAGTCATCAGAAAGCAGAACTGAGAAGGAGAGCCCAGGTTGAGGGCAGAGTTGGTTTGGGCTCTCAGATTTGGAAGACAGCTCCCTGGAGATGTGTGAAGATGGCTTTCTCCATATCTAGGTAGACAGGGAACTGTGAGCTGAGAGTGGGTTTTGCCCTGCAAATCCACAGATGCTTGTGAGTCTCTCTAAAGGAAAGGCATAGTAGAAGAATTGTTGGTGAGAAATGGTCTTGTTAGGTAGATAGCAAGGGAGCTCCAATTCTCCCAGGGACAAAAGCGGGTGCCTCACCACGGTGCTGCCTCTAGTAATTGCCCCACCTGGGGAAGGACAAAGGCAGGCATCTTGGTGCTGGCCGACCTTAATCCTGCCCTGAACAACTGCCACATCTAGGGGAGGGAGGAGCCCCTGCTTCGCTGCAAAAGAATTCAGGGAATTCCCCAGCCTTCGGGGATCAGCAGCCCAGGCATAATAGGATCTGTAAAGTGACCTAGAGTAACCTAGCTAATTATCATGTCATTAACTGCTCATCAAAGTGGTTTAATGGTGACATGTGAAGCACAAGGAGGGCCCAATTCAGACACTACAGAACAGGACCCCAGACCATAACCAGAGCCCTTTTGTTATGAGCAGGGGTGGGGTGGAGGTGTTGTCATCTATGGCCAAGGTATTTTGCTCTTGCTCTGTAAACCTATCTTGTTCTTCCTCAATAAATTTTGTTTCATGCTTGCCTTGCTTTTGGTGTGTGCCAAGAGCACACCAAGAACCAAGAACAGAGGGCTATGACCCTGCGGTCTAATGAAAGTGCTCTAAAAGTCTTTTTGAGCCTTTTATGACAAGAAGAACGGGCTTATTTTTTGTGGGCAGGAGCATACAGTGGTGAGGATAGCTGGGGTAGGGTTGGGTACATGCTATTAGCCCTTAACAGTACCTTGAAGAAAAATAACTCTAAACTTGGAGCGTCTACCTTATGAAAGAGGCAACTTAAGGGTAATCTTGAGCCTTGGAACATTTAAAATATGTTTTTAAAACAAACTCTAAAATCTGGGCAGTGTACAATTAATAAGCCAACAAATCAAATTGTGCCCAAGAAATGAAAGCAAAAATATAAGTCATTAGAAAAAGTAGATGTAGAAATAAGATTTAACTTCAGAAGAAACCAAGCAGATAAGCTCATTAATGAATAGTCCACTCAAGAAACAAACAGGATTTAAAATGCTTCCAGCTTTTGGATGGTTTAAAGCCAGCCATGACTAAACAACTATGCACACAGATTAAAAGAAAATGGTGCATTGCAGTTTCTTGTTAAATCTCTTTAAGTTTACCAATAGCCTGAAGCATCCGTTAAAATCCCAGGGAGGTGCTACAAAGAACTATTTTAAACCTTGAAATTCAGGGCACCTGAAGAAGTAAAGGTGCATGTCATTTTCCCTCTTGCAGATAAACAGCTTTGCCATGTATAAATTGCGAAAAGTGTTATAAACATATAGTTTCCCACCATATAATCTATGTGAATTTCTCTAGGCTTGGATTTTTTTAAATTGTAAAAATACTTAAGTTTCCTCATATGTTTTTTTCTGACCAAATTGTAGGCAAATTTTTATGGGAAAAAATAATCAAGCCTGAGGCAGAACTCCTGGACTTTGGGGAGGCATCTTGTTTTCAGGATAAATCTTGAAGATAGAACTTCACCATCTTGGACATCTGACCTCCAGATAAATCCTAAAAAAACAAACAAACAAAAAAAACCCAAAAAAACCCTAAGGGCTAGAGAAGTCATCTTTAACATGCATTCTTTATACTCTCTTATTGTCTTAGAGACAATATGCCCATGGATAATGTGAGAGGCAAAGCAGAAATGAACAGAGGCTCAAATTTTTCTGCTTGGGAGTCAGAGTTTGTGGAGGCGAATTTGGATAGGTGTCAAAAGCAACTGTTGACCTTGATGCTCTTGGGGTTACCTATACTTCTAGTGGGCAGCTAGTGGGTGCTAATATTGGGGAGCAGGGCCACCCAAACCCACTGGTTCAAATTAAGGTAGACAGAAAACCCAGATTTGGCAACCTGCCAGCCTGCTATATTACCCCTTTTCTCAACTTTACATTAAATCAAAAGCAGGAAGGTTGGGCAAGGGGTGAATTCTTCTACTTCTTTTGTTATTGCTCTTCCTTTGAGGCTCGATTTAGCCCAAGATGGGCAGGAAAAGTGAAACTGCTGATATTATTTATATGTCCATGCAGAAACATACTGCCTCAGCCTTTTGTCTTTTCTGGACCAATTGGCACAACCATTGTTTTGTTTTGTTTTGTTTGTTTGATTTGATTTAGAACAGTGGTTATCAATTTTTTCTGCCTTTGGTTTGTTGAAGTAAAATTTTCTCTGAGTCACAAATTTTGCCTGCTTCATATAACCACTTAAATATAATACATTTAAAAAATTATATTGCAGGAAGAAATGGGAAAAAATGACATCTATTTTTAGGGTTTTTTTTTTTTAATTCCAGAGTATTACGGGGATGCAAATGCTTTGGTTACATTAGTTGCCTTTGCACTGCCGACAAGTGTGCCCATACCCCAGACAGCGCGCACCGCATCCGTTAGGTGTGGATTTACCCATCCCTTGCTCCCCCCTCCCACCTGCCTGATGCCCTGTGAATGTTACTTCCCATAGGTATACATTAATGTTGATCAGTTAGTACCAATTTAATGGTGAGTACTTGTGGTGTTTGTTTTTCCATTCTTGTGATACTTCACTTAGAAGAATGGGCTCCAGCTCCATCCAGGATAATACAAGAGGTAGTTCATCATGTTTTTATGGCTGAGTAGTACTCCATGGTATACGTGTACCACATTTTGTTAATCCACTCCACTCATGTATTGATGGGCACTTGGGTTGTTTTCACATCTTTGCTTTTGTAGTTTGTTAAAAATTCATCAGGGCACATTCTTCTTCCATAGATGATGTGTTATACTTAAAAATGATGCCATTTTCTTATGGTTTCATTTTTAAGTAAAGTATAACATATCGTCTATGGAAGAATGTGCCCTGATGAATTTTTACAAACTGCAAATTGAACATTCCCATGTAAGCCCCCCTCAGGTGAAGAAATAGAGTATTACAAGAACCCCAGCACCACCCCCTCAACCCATACTTCTTTACAATTCCTATATGACAAGGATAACCACTATTTTGATTTGTATCACAGATCAGTTTGTTTTTAAAATCTCCTTTAAATAAATGGAATTTTACAATGTGTATTCTTTTGGTTTGTCTTCTTTCCTTCAACATCATGGTTGTAAGCGTCATTAGAGTTGTTGCTGTAGCAATAGTTCATTCATTCTCATTGCTCCAATATTTCATTGGGTGAATATACACTGGTAATTTATCCTTTGTACTGTGGATGAATATTTGGAATGTTTATAGTTTTTGCCTATTGTGAATAATATTGCTATGTACATTCTTGTACATATCTTTTATGGAACATATGCACCATTGGTGTTGGTTGTATACTTCGGAGTGAAATTGATGGGCCAGAGCGTATGCATATGTTCGGTATTAGTAAATACTAAATTGTTTTCCAACGTGATCACAGCAATTAGCATTCTGGTTTGAGAATCTGGCTCTACATTCTTACCATTACTTGATATTGTGCCTTTTACATTTTAGTTCTTCTGGTAGCTGTATGAAGGCACCATTTCAAGACTAGACATTGTAAAACATAACAGTTAAGTTAAACATTTTTTAAAAAACATGCATTTTTGTGTTAGAAGATTAAAAGATGTACTGAGAGAGCCAAATATATGGATGACCTCACCGGGAATAGTGGCAACAGAGAATTTATGTATGCACAATGTTTTGAGGATAGCTGGTCTAAATTATTCTCTAAAAGATGTGCAGCGTTGCTTTAAAATGTGGGAGATTAGAATTTAAATAAAAATAAAACATTTTTCACTCAATTCATGTTTCATGGGCATTTTGAAGAATTGTGATCAATACCTGATTGCAGGCTATTTGATCACTGGTTAATCTACATAAGCACAAAAAATATGCTGCAACAGGGAGTCTGTTCATATGCTAAATATTCTGAAGCATTTTTCCCTGAGGTAATCTAAATTCTGCTGTCATTTATTAATTCGCTTTCCATTATTTCTACAAACTTTAAGTTTTGGAAGGAAGTCTACATGTGTTTCTTATTGTTTTAGAGCTGTTAAAAGTTGTCATTCATTACTTTAAAAATCACATTGAACATATTCACAAAGTGCCTAGCTCTGTGCTGACCATGTGGCAACGTCTGACACCAAATGTCAGTCAGGAATGCATCTGGCAGCAATAACTATTGGCTAAGAGTAGCTCAAAAATTGTGTTTATTTTTCTCACGTAATGAGAGAGACATATTTGCTGGGTTTAAGACATATTTACCAGCTAGTTGCTGGTATTGTTTCAGCTGTTCTGCAATGTCAGTAGGCATCTGGCCTTCATCATTCTGCTCCATCATCCTTAATGCACCAGCTTTCATGCTCATGCTGTTGCTTCATGGTTGCAAGATGGCTGCTATACTTCTGGCATCACATCTGCATTCAAGAAATAAACGAAGAAAAGATGGGGTGATTTCAGCTATAAATTTCCTATTTATCAGGAAAAGTAAAGAGCCTCAGAAGATTTCTGCTTACATTTCTGTATTAATTATCTATTCTGTGGAACAAATAACCCTCAAAATCAGTGGCAAAACAACAACAGCAACAACAATACTGCAGGGAATGAAACCAAAACCAAAAAATTATTATTTTACAATTTCTATGGATCAGGAATTCCACCAAGCCTTAGCTAGATGGGTCTGGTGCAGGGTCTCTCATGAAACTGCAGTGAGGATGTTGGCAAGGGCTGCAATCATCTGAAGGTGTGACTGGGGCTGGGGAATCCGCTTCTCAGGTGGTTCACAGCCAGGATGGCCTTTCTATAGTCTAGGCTGTATTCTTACATGGCAGCTAGCTTCCCTCAGAGCAAGGGACCTGAGAGGCAGCAAGGCAGAAATCACATTATTTTGTGAACTAGCTTCATAAGACTAACACTATGGTTTGACTGTAGCCCCCAAAATTCAGGTGTTGCCAATGTGATAGCATTAAGAGGTAGGGCAAAGGCTGAAAGGTGATTAGTCGATGAAGGCTTTCTTCTCCTGAATTAGATTAAGGCCCTTAGAAATTTCACAGTGTTCAGTTAGTTGGTTCATTTGCTCTTTTGCTTTCTGCCATGTGAGGATGCAGCAAGAAGGCCTTCACCAGTCATCAACTGCTGGTGCCCTCATCATGGACTTGCAGCCTCCAGAACTGTGAGAAACAGATTTCTGTTCTTTATGAATTACCCAGACCCAGGTATTTTTTTTTCTGAAACAGAGTCTCGTTTTGTTGCTCAGGCTAGAGTTCCATGGCGTCAGCCTAGCTCACAGAAACCTCAAACTCCTGGGCTCTACAGGCGCACGCCACCATACCTGGCTAATGTTTTTCCTATTTTTAGTTGCTCAGCTAATTTCTTTTCCTATTTTTTAGTAGAGATGCTCAGGCTGGTGTCGAGCTCCTGACCTCTAGCGATCCTCCCTCTTCGGCCTCCCAAGGGTGCTAGGATTACAGGTGTGAGCCACCATGCCCAGCCCTCAGGTATTTTACTATAGTAGCACAAAATGGACTAAGACAATCACTTCCACATTTTGAAGGGAGAAGTATCAAAGAATTTGTGACATATTTTTAAACCACTATTGCCTCATTGACCGACCAAAATGGGTTTACTTGTTTAGTCTAATTATAGTGGAGCCTGAGAAATTTATCATGGCAGGCTACGGCCATTCTTCTTTTGAACAAAACAGGGGCTCTACTAACAGGAAGGAAAAAGAAAGGAACACTGAGAAAGCAACTAGATTAGGAATTTGTATGCAATGGAGTTTTTGAGAACTTGATCAAATTATTCTAGAATTTATTCTAAAGGAATGAATAGCTTAGAATAGATACAAAAATTTTTGAAAAGTAAGGTTTTTTTAGGGTGAGTGGTGGAATGAGCAGAACGATTAGACTTCAAAATGCAAAATTAACCAATAGATAGGCAAATGAATGGAATACAATATATAGTACATACATAGATTCTAATTGGAAATTAATATTAAAAAGGATTTCATGAATGGTATTGAAAAATGTCTATTTAAAAGAGATCCATTTATATTCTTGCAATACAACCGAGTAAGTAAATGAATTAAAAAGTGAAACATGAAAAATGAAACCACTTTAAGAAACCAGAAGAAACTTTTGATAAACATTTACCTGATACTAAATGGGAAAGGACTATCTAAACATACAGACAGTAGACTAAATAGCAAATGAAAAGATTGATTTTAATATTTAAAACTAAAAACTCCATGTCAAAAACATCATAAAATTTTAAAAGCAAATGAGGGTGTTATGCATTATTGATATTAATATTTCTATGGGACATATTTATTAACAAGAAAAATACCTTCACTTTGCTTGCGGTCTATGGCTCTTTTCTCTGGAGTACATATTTCAGAAATTAAAAATAAAAATTAAATG
>RJWJ010019804.1:0-29839 GCA_004363605.1 Indri indri | reverse complement strand
TCCCACCAGCTCCTGCCCAGCTCTCGTCACCAGCACCTCTTACCATCTCTCTGAAGACCGCATGATCCCCCAGGTCCCTCACCTGCAGCTTTGACTCGGAAACCCATTGGTACATAGCACCAAAAGCCACCACCAGGGGCCCAGCCCACTGCACCTCCTGGAGCCACTGCTGTGTGCTGCTCAGACACAATACATGTCACCATTTCAGAGGGGAGGGTTCTGTGGCAGAGCTGGACCTGAAGTCCATGGTTAGCTACCAGCAGCAAGAATTCCATCCCCTACTAGAGGGCCCTTCCCATCGCATTATTCTATCTCCTGTTTGGGGTGGCCAGGATGGGTTATTGGAAAATTGTTGTAAAGCAATTCAGAAATTTTTATGAGGAAGTCAAGAAGCCAGAACCTCTTAGTGGTGTGTCATTCACAGTGAAGGAATTCGTTATTTTTGGACAAGAACAATCTCTAAAGATATAACTGCGTCCACAGGGAATGGTCTTCCATTTCTTTACACTGACCCTTTGAATTAATAGCGGGGTCGCCCGCAACAGCTGGCTTGGGAAAAGGACCCTGGATCCTTTTCCATGGACTCCTTCCCTGTTCTCATATCTTCATGATCCACTCTGCCTCCTGGTCTCAGTTCTGCTCTGTTGCTTCTTCCCATACAGAAACTTCCCTCAGCTTGTCCTCCTCCTAGCTAGAGTGACCTGCATCCCGATTTTCCCACTACAGTCTTGGTTTTTACCTTTGTTCCAGCATAATTATGAACAGAGCCTTCTTCCACTCTTAAAAATGTCTGGTTTGGGTATTAAATGATAAGGTCGCTATTTAACACTGATGCAACCGAGAGTTAAATGTGGATTGGACTAGTTAATCAAGGAGCTCATGGTGGATATTCTTTTCTTTCGCCAGACCAGCAACTCACCCCTGGCCTCGCTTCTCATAGGAAGCCAGGCGGTTCTAGCGAGGATCCATCTGCACGCGGGGATGGCCAGCCACCACCGCTGGGCTCACACAGTGAAGCCACTACAGGCCCTCTGCAAGGAAGCCAGGCTGAGTGGACTCAGCAGCTTCTGCTGAGAATCCGAACGACAGAAACCGCCTTTGTAACCTGTCAGCTCTTACTCTCCTCCCCATTCACACTCACACACGTTTGCAGTTTTGCACCATGACTTTTTGTTAAGCTGCTGTTGATACATCAGACTTGAATTTTTGTTCTTAACTTTGCTGATCCTTCATGTCTAGTTGTTCCTACACTTTCTTATGCCATATCTTCTATAAAAACATAATTTTTTTAGCAAATGGGTTTATTCATTCATTTAACAAATATTTATTGTGCTGGAGCTGAACGTTTTTGTAAGTACTGACAATACAATAATAATGAATGAGGTGGGCAGGTCCCTTTTTATGTAAGTCTGGAAGAGAAATTTGATTTAAATAAATATTTATTGAACTATAAATGTAATGAGCACTGCAAGGAAAAACACAGAAAGGTGTGCCAGAAGGCTCACCTCATTTTTGGTTGGAGAAGGGGTTAGCAAAAGACTTGGGAGAGCCTGAGATTTCAACAGTGGGTAGAAGATAGCCAGGAGCAAAAGGAGTGGCTCTCACACGGACCCTGAGATGGGAACTGCGCAGGGCTCTAGAGAAATCGTAAGAAGACAGGAACATGGCCGAGGCAATGGTGCGGGCCTTGCCAAGAAGTCTCAGTTACTTCCTACAAGTAGAGGGTTTTAAGCAGAGGAGTGGGCATCAGATCTGCATGTCTAAAAGGTCGCCCTGGCTGCGGGAGGATGGATATGGTCAAGAGAGCACGCGTGGACAGTAACCTCTTCTGAGGGCTGAGAGAGCCCACGCGAGGCATGCTGGTGGCCAGGGTGCGCCGGTGGCAGAGAGGACGGCAAGCACGGACACTGGGAACATGCTGTGGGGCTGGAAGCACTGGAGCAGGGAGCGCAAGTCTGACCCTGGGCAGAGGGGACCAGGGCTGCGATGAAGATGAGGACAGAAAGGAGCTGGCAGGGAAGGTCGTGTGTTCTGCTTTGACTGCTTCAGGCAAAGATACCCGCGAGGCACTGAGAGGGCACTGGGACAGGGTGCCCACGTGCGAGTCTGGGTCATGGGCACGTGATATGAATCGGGGGCACTGGCCTGTAGACAGCTGAAGTCCTGGATTTGGGGGAGGTCACTTCGGGCACGTGGAGAGAGAAAGAAGAGACAGGTCTGGGCACTTCTGATGTCTAACGTCAGGGTCAGAAGAGTGACCCAGTAAGAAGACGGAGCGCGGCAGGAGAGATCCAGGGGAGAGGAGTCCTGGGGGCGAGTGTCGTAGGAGAGAGGGGCTGAGGATGATCCCTGGGTGTCACTGAGTCAGCAAGAGACACTTACCCAGAGCATGTCCGAGGAGTGGTGCAGGTGCACAGATTGGAACACGACGGAGCCAGTCACTGGCTGAAGAAAGGATAGAAATGGGGCTTCCACGGGAAGAGGACATGGGGTCCAGGGAGAGCTGTTGTGTTTTGTTGTAATGGGTGGACGTGTGCGTGGGGATGGCAGGGAGCAATATGCCTCGGTTCTGACAGGAAGGAGCTAGCAAAGAGGAGAGAGTTGAAAAAACAGAGCAGAGGGAATAGCTGTGTGCTTTTACTGGGGACACAGGGAAGAGGGATCCAGAGCCCTGGGGAGGGGGCAGCCTCCATGCCCAGGTGGGAAGGGCCAGTCAGAAGCCCTCCCTGGGATCTTCTCCCAAGCAGTGGTGGGAAGAGCCCACGTAGTGATGCTGATAGGCACAGGGCTCATACACCGCACATGGTCACTGAGCCTCTTAAGTGGTTGTGTAGTTAATTACAGCACCATCTTCAACAGCGCTGACCTGAAATTTGGGACAGGGAACGCTCTTTCTTTTACCAGCTTCCACCTTCAACATCACCTGGATTTCCTCTGATAACATGTAATAGATGTGGGGGCTAACCAGAGCCATTCTGGCTACAAAGTCCTGGTTTTGTCAATACTGTATTGCATTTTAACCCTTTGTGCACTTCATTGCTACCTACCTCAAAAAAGATGTATTGATGCCTTTATTTTGGGGGTCTAATAGAGATGGACAAGGTCTTTCAGAGAGTTATTTTCACTTGTTCTCAACAAGTCTGTTGTTCCTATTACTACGTTATTCTTTGCATCACACTGTGTAAAAAGCTTTTAAATACATTATCACTTTTGATACGATAACTTGAGGAACACATCCCAGGCTTCTGGCACTGCCTCTGGCGCTGCCCGACCGATAGCTTGCGGGCTCAGACTTGCCTGCTACGAGTTAAGGGTCAAGACCAGGAAGGCAAGCAAGCAGTCGTTGGCTTCTCCACACTTTAAAACTTATTTTTCCTCCACCCATTTCATTCTGATGTGATATATATATTCATAACCACATGTAAATAAATAAATAAAGTGCAGTGATTAGGAGAGGGGTTATATCAGATAAACACAGGGGAAGTTTGGTCACCAAAGGGACAATCAGTCACAGCAGCTGGGCCATCGGATCAGGGCTCTGGGAGGGCACGAGGGATTTTTACTTCGCTGCAAGCATATGTGGATTCCAAGGATCTGTCACTGGCATTACAGTGAAACTAAACAAAATTTATTATTTTTTTCTTGTTGTCTGCACTTTAGAAAACTATTTATACAACATTTGTTTCTAGATCCAAATGCAGTTTGGATATTTAATGCTAATCTGTATCACAGTATAAATAGCATTTCGATCAGTAAACACAATGCATAAAAATGTATCTATGCTATTATATGTATGTATAAAACTTTTTTGTAATAAACAAGATTCTTTTGGAGAAAATAGCATTTACAGTTTTCCATGTGTTCCTGTGATTCTGAATCACAAACATTCACTCTTTCAATCCCAGCTTTTCAGCTGGGCTGCAAGATATCTGGAACCTCCTTAACTAATAAGTCACTTTATTTTTTTGTCATTGCAATGTTTTGGTTTTTTGATTTTTTTGTGGGTGACTCAGGTGTTTTTGGCTGTATTTAATCAACTGATAGAACGTAATGTAAAATCAATCCAATGCAACCCCTAAACTGATAGACTTTTATGTGTGTGTGACTTTTCATTAAACAGAGACAGTGACTTTGTAAAGAGTAAAATAAACTCTCCAGCTCTGTAAAGGCAGAGCCCACGTGGCTGAGCATCACCCTCCTCACCTCATCCTTCCTCTTCACTTTCTGGAAATAAACACATTTACCGTGCACAATAACCAAACGCACATCTTACTCTCTCGCGCACACTCGCTTTTTAATTTAGAAGAGTCTTGAAAAACATGGAGCAGCAGGATTTTGGCATGCTCTTCAGAATGCACATAAATAAATCTTTTTCAGCAAATCTCCAAGGGTTTTAGGCAAAACTTTGTGAATGCCAGAGGAGAAGGCTAAAAACAATTTTGGGTTTGTTTGTCGAGACAAAAAAATGGACATCGTGTCCAAAGTACAATTTAAAGCATTATTTTTCTGTATTAAAGAATTTGGTAATGTGCATTTCCAACCCAAGAATTTCTCTGCAGAGTTTCCCAAGCATGTATCGCTTGTCCAACTTTTTAACTCTTAACAGCGAAAGCCAAACAGAAAGAGCTCTTGGAAATACCCCTGTGTCCACGGGAGCCTCTTTGACTAAAGAAGTGGATAGTGCGTCCAAGTTTCTTCAGTTTTCCTCTGAAAGGATTCAAAATCACAAAAACAACTGCCGTGGGCACAGTTTTGTCCTTTCCCAAAATCCTCATGACCAGTTTCTCCCTATTAACAGGAAAAGACATCACGTTGCATGTAATAAATTTTGGATAAATATTTGTTGAATTTTTTTAAAAAGCCAGAGATACCAAATTATGTTTGCCTTTTGTAATGAGTCCATTTTTCCTGTTTATTAAAAAACAATGCATACGCATTGGAAAAAGGAAGTTTAAATGTGAAAAGAAAAGAAAAGAGGAAACAGAAACTCCCAGTATTCCTCCAGCCCCAAAGAGGCACTTTTCTTCTTTACCTAAACCTCCTTCCTGGCTCTCACACATCCTGACCAGCATCATGGTCTCTGTCGAAGCTGATCTTCCCAAACAGAGAGAGATTCTTTGTCAGATCTGTCTTCACGTCCTTCACTGCCAAGTACATGGTACTGAGCACAATGGTTACCGCTGGAAGGCACTCAGCAAATGCCTACTGAGTAAATAATCCCATTATTTTAATTTTCCACATGTATTGGCTAACACTGTAGGTAAAAACTCACAAACATGCCCAACAAATGCATTCCAACTCCTCCCTTCAGGGCTTCTGGAAGAGTGGAGGCATTCATACAATGCTTTAAAGTCACTGATGTTATTTCTAAACACCGTGAAAGATTTCCATAACATATTTGTGTAATGTACATCGTTCGTATTTGTCCACTTAGGTCTTTATTTGAACATCTGGTTTTCTGCTGTGAGCTTCCCTGTGCCTGGATAGAAGCCACTTTGAAACCTGGAAGCAATGCCTTATGTTCTCTAATTACCTATTTTTCTCTCAAACAGAAATAAAATTGACCGTAAGAAAATTTGGCAATGACTCATTTTTGTGGATTGCTCTGATAATTCCTTTTAGCCCAATTTCATCAGTTCTATTGAACTTACCTCAAAGAAAGTTTTGATGCTTTAAAGAGAAACACATCACACGATGAACTCGCTGGATTCATTTCAAGTTCATTACTGTTAGGTAGAGTCTTCACTGCAGATTACAGGGCCCCAGCATCGCCTGGCCCTGCGTTTCCATCTGTTCACTTCCCTTCTCCTTTCCGCACCTTGCTCCCTGCACGCCAGCCACATGGTTAACACCCCCAGCATGCCTTGCTCTTTCACACCGGAGAACGTTTCACACACTTTCTTCTTTGCATAAACACTCCCCTCCACCAAACATTGACTAATCTAATTGACACCGACTTTAGATCTCCACTCAAGGGCACTGGCTCTAACAAACTCTTTCTTATACCAACTCAAGGTCAAGTTACTTTACTATACATTTGTGTAGAATCAATCCATGTAATTACCTCACAGCACTTGTTTTTCAGCTTATAATTATGCATACACTGTGATTATTTAACTAATGTCTGTCACCAACGGTCTCGTGGCTTTATGACATTAGAGACCGTGCCTATTTTTACCCACAAAGGAGACACTCATATGTTTGTCTCATTAATGCACAATGAAGAAATAAGTGAATGGACAACCAATATATCTCATAACCCATTTCGTCTTCTGGAAGGCTCACTTTCTCATTCACCATAATAACTTTCATACATTCTGTTCCCTATTCAAGTTTCTGACATTTTTTCCTCCACTATCTCCTACTAATGACCTTACCACGTAATTCGTGGAAAATGCAGGAGCCAAACCCACACTCTGTCATTGTTCCACCACCAAACCTGTAAACTAACATATATTTGTTCCCACCTTTTCCTCAAAAAAGATGGAACAAATGGGAAAAAAATAGGAAAATGACAGACCTAAATTCAACCATATAATAATTATGTTAAATGTAAATGGACTAAAATCTCCCACTAAGAAGTAGATAGTGTAAGATTGAGGGTGGGGGAGGGAAAGAAGCACTAGACACAACCATATTATGTCTAAAAACAGATGCGCTATAAATATAAAGACCCAAACCATTGAAAATAAAAACAGAAAACCATAAGCCATAAAATAGTAAACATAAAAATAATAAACTATGTCAGGCAAAATATCTTTTACTCTATGTTACTTTCGAACAGACAAAATGGACTTCAAGAAAAGCAGCATCACCAAATATTTAAAAAGATATTTCATAATGATAAAGGGGGTCGTTATATCATAAAAACGTAACAATAACAATGATAAATATATATGCTTCCAATGACAGCACTCAAAAATACACGAAACAAAACCGACAGAAAAAAAAGGAGAAATAGTCAAATCAACAATCATAGAGATATCAATAATGTCATATCTGTGATCTATGGAAAAATTATACAAAATATCAGTAAGTAAACAGATCTCACATATATAGATTACAGGTTAGACATTTATAGAACAGTATACTCATTAGCAACAGAATCTTTTCAACTTCACATAGAATGTTCAATAAGATATACCATATATTGGGTAAAAACAAGGCCCCAAAAATATGAAAAGATTAAAATCCTGCATAGTATCTTTTAAAATCACAATAGAATTACATTTGAAATATAGAATAATAAGATATCTTTTAAATACCCCCAAATATATGGAAATTCAAGAAAGACGTCAACAGGGAAATTTAAAAACATGTCAAAGTAAATGATAATGAAAATACAACACATGAAATTTGTAGTGTATAGTCAATGCAGTCATAAGAGGGTAATTCATGGCTTATTAGAAACAGGAGGAAATGAGGATCTAAGATAAATCTTTGTTTCTATGTTAAAAAGCTAGAAAAAGTCAAGTAACCTAAAATGAAAGTAAGTTGAAAGAAGAAAATTCTAAAAGAAAGAACAAAAATCAATAAAATGGAAAACAGAAAACAATTGAGAGAATTAACAAAGCCAAAAGTTGGTTATTTGAAGAAATTAACAAAAATTGATAATATCATCATGAAACCTATCAAGGAAGAAAGAGAAAACGATGTACCCATATTACAAATAAAATAGATGACATGACAAAAATCCCATAAAATTTAAAGGAATAATAAGGAAATGGCAGAAACAATGTTTTGCCAATGCCAGAACTGACACTAGCTGGAAGAGAAATTCTGAAGAGCCTATTTCAGTCAAAGAAATTCAATTTGTACTAGTAAAACTTCCTAAAAAGAAAATGAGACAACGGCCTTATAAACAGAGTAAACAGTGGACCAATACCCCTCATTAATAAACACGCAAAAAATTCTTAACTAAGTTTTAGCAACTTGAACATAATATTACATAGATGAATAACATGTCATGGCCAAATGGGGCTTATTCAAAACACGGAAGGCTGGTTTAATATTCAGAAAGTGGTCAAATGTAATTTACCATATTAACAGACTAGAAAAGAAAAATTACAATCATCTCAAAGATGTAGAACAAAATCCAACATATACTGTTTATTAAAAACTCTCAAAAAACAAGGAAGAGAAGAGAACTTCCCCCATCTGAGAAAGGACATCTATGTTATACCTAACATCACACTTGATGATTAAAGACGAAATGTTTTCCTGCCAAGCTTAGGGATGACACAAGAACATTCATTCTCGTCAGCTCTATTCGGTGTTTTAAAGATTTTCTAACCGGTGGAATCAAGCAAGAAAAAGAAAAGACACACAGATTGGAAAGGAAGAAATAAAACTATGTTTACTCATAGATGGTAATTGTTTATGTAGGAGATACCATAAAATGTAGCAATTACATAAAGATATCAGAACCAATAATTTTGTTTAGCAAAGTTTCAGTATACTAGAAACTTTAGTTTCAATGCAAGAAAATCAGTTTTATTCTATATATAAGTGACAAACAATTGTAAATTGGGCAAAAGATTTTAACAGATACTTCACCAAAGAGGATATATGAGTAGCAGTTAAACCCATTAAAAGATGCTCAATATCATTTGGCAGTAGGCAAATGTAACAATGACCGACTGTTACACACCTATTAGAATGGCTGAAAGACTGAGCATATCAAACATCAGCAAAGTTGTGGGGCAACTGGACATACAAAATGGCACAACCACTGGAAAACACTTCAGCCTTCCTTAAAAAGGTAAGCAAACACCTATCATATGACCCAGTCATTACTTTCTTAGATGTTTAACCCCCAAAATTAATACATATGCCCACACAAGGATTTCTGAACAAATGTCTATAGCAGCTTTATTTGTGATAACCAAGTGTTGGAAACAACCCAAATGCCCAAATGTCTATCAACAGATGGGTGGATAAATAGACTGCAGCGTATCCATGGAGTATTACTCAGCAATTTAAAGAAACAAACTATTCTACACACAACGATATGGATGAATCTCAGGAGAATTATGCTATGTGAGAGAAGCCAGACAAGAAAAAATATGGACATACGATTCCACATATGTAAAATTTTAGAAAACGTAAACTAATGTAAAGCAGATTAAGTGGTTGCTTAAGATAGGCAAGGGATTGGGGGGAGGGAGGATTACAGGGGACACAGTGAAACTTTTGGAAATGATGGGTACGTCCATTATCTTGATTACCCCAGTGGTTTCACAGGTGTATACATACGGCAAAAGTTTTCAAGTGTTGACAGATGCAGTCTGTTGTGTATCAGTTACACCTCCATAAAGTTTTCTTTTACTCACTTACAATGTCTATATTTTAGTGTCAACAATTAGAAATCAAAATTTAAAAATACAGTTCTATTTACAATAACTTCAAAAACATACTATATTTAGGAGTAAATTTAACAAGACATGAAGAGCCTCTATAGTAAAAACTACAAAATTTTGCTGTGAGAAATTTTTTAAAGACCCAAATAATTAGAAAGATACACCATGTTCATGGATTAGAAGACTCAGTATCATTCTCTGCAATTCGCTTGTAGATTCAGAGCTTCATATCTTTCTTATAGAAACTGACAAGCTGATTCTAAAACCCACAGGAAAATGCAAAGGGCTTAGAAAAGCCAAAACAATGTTGAAAAAGCAAAAGTAAGCTGAGGACCTCCCTACCGGACTTCAAGACTTACTCTGAACTATAATAACCAAGATAGTATAGAATTGCCAAACACATCAAGGGAATAGAAACTAGAAACAGACCGACACTTAATACGGTCAAGTGACTTCTAACAAAGATGCCAAACAATTCAGAAGAGAAATTAAATTCAACAAATAGTACTGGAACAACTGACATCCACATGGGGAAAAAAATTATTTCTACTCTCTGCTATACATTATACCAAAAAAAAAATCATTTCAAGATGGATCAGAGACCTACAGGCAGAAGCTATTAATAAAGCTGCAAAGCTTTTAGACAGAAATACAGAAGAATAGTGTTGCAACCTACAGGCACGCAAAGATCTATTAGACAGAAAAAGCAATAGCCATAAAGAAAAAATGATAAATTAGACTTATCTAAATCAAAAACAGATGCTCATCAGAAGATACCATTATAATAATTAGGCAAATCACAAGTATTTGCAAAATATTTACCTGACTAAGGGCTTATATACAAAACACATAATGGCTCCTGCAATTCAAAAATAGAAAGACAACCCAAAAATTAAAATGTGGGAGAAATAACTGAATAGATATTTCACAAAAGAAGTGATATGAATGACCAATAACCACTAGTCAATATCACTAGTCACCAGGGAAATGCAGATTAATGACCACAATGTGGTATGACTACAGGCAGCTAGAACAGTGAAAACAGATAAGACTAACAAAACCAAACGTTGGCAAAGAAATGGAGTCCCCTGAACTCTCATCTGCCTCTGAACAAAATAGCAAGTGGTTGACCACTTCGGAAAAAGTTTTGGCAGTTTCATATAAAGTTAACGAGACCCTCTAAGTATTTATCCAAGATAAATTAAAATACAAGTCCAAGAAAAGTGTACATGCAAGAATATTCATGGCAGCTTTACTCACAGTGAATGAAAACTGGAAGCCCCAGTGGTCTATCACTGAGAAAACGGACAGTCTGTGGCGTAGACTCCGGAGCAGAAGCAGAAAGAAATGAGCAACTGATCCCGCAAGGTGGATACCCTCACTGAGGTGATACTGAGTGAACACAGGCCGACAGGTTAGAAGATACACTATGAGTTTCCACTCATACAAAGTTCTAGAACAGGCAAAACTAATCCAAGGGTGACCTGGCCGTGGATGGGGGTGGTGGCCATGCAGGAACTGACTGGGAGGGAAGAGACCAAACCATTCGATATTATGTCAGGGATGTGGACGACACAGGTGGGTTCGTCTGTCAAAACTGTACAGTTAAAATGTGTGCATTTTGATGTGTGCAAATGTCCACTTGAAAGAAGGATCTGTAACTGGCGGTAACAAGGAGGTCAGAGGAGGGAGCGTGTAGCAGTGCGGCAGACACAGCAGGGGCAGAATGCTCGTAATCGCCAAAGCTGGGTGATGGGACATCACGGTCCATTTTTCTACTCTGTTTACTTTGTGTTTAAAATTTTCCATAATAAAATATTTCAAAATAATAATAAAAAGTATTACTTTTTCATCTGTAGTATTATCACTGGAATGGATAAGCCAGTGCAGATTTTTTTGAATCATTTACTTTTCTTAACTATTTTGTTTATTTAAACATTTTTTTCATCCACATTGTGTGTTATAAAATTATTTTGAAATATTTTATTATGGAAAATTTTAAACACAAAGTAAACAGAGTAGGAAACATTTAAAACCAGTTTATGAGTCACCCAGCAAAATACTTCTCAGACTTGACAATCACACCGTACATGGTTACGCACAGACACCGTGTGTGCTTCACAACAAGGAGCATCCTCAGAGAGCACAGTCTAGAGCACACATCTCAGTGTCATGAGACCCAGTCAGTGGGGAGGTCAGGGAAAGGGCTGTGGGCTCAAGCCTCATCCTGCTGCTTGTCTTAGGCAAGTCAGTTATTCTAACTTCCCTGATCCATAAAATGGGAGGAAATCACACACCTACCACACACAGTAGTTGTAAAAATTAAGTGTGATGATGTATGGAAAGCCATTGCACATGTTAAGTGAAGTCTCGGTGTTATTAATTGGGGAATGCAATTTATTATAAAGCTTACCTAAAAAAAAGATCACCAGGCAAACAACAAAAAACCTTCTGGAGGCATGAAGAACACACAGCTGTTTCTTGGAAGGGCCTGGGCCTTTAAAGAATTACTAAGGGCAAGGAACGGCCACGGACTGTGCTGGCTGGGGGCAAAATTTTAAGCTTCTGGGGGTAAAGGGGAGGCTTCGGCATGTTAACACTGAAAAGAAATAGTGAGGTGTTTACCTTTGCTTTGTCCAAATAGGCTTATGGCAATAAGAATCAATTTTATTGCTGAAATTTTTGCAGGAAACGTAATTTTGTTACTGTGAGCCCAAATCCAGCCCCTAACTCCTTTCCCCATTGAAATTTTTATTCCTGTAATTTGGATATTTATAAAAATCTACCTTGTTAGGAGAATGAAATTATATCATAGCAGAGAAGAACACACATTTTAAATGAAGCAAAACAGACTCCAAACCATACAATAGAAAAAGTAAACCAGCTGCCCAGGTGACAGCAGCAGGTCTTAAAATTCACTGGAAGAAAATTAAACCGGGCGATACTGCGGACTGTTTAGTGACCAGAATTAAGGTGTATGTGACCAGGGCGGGACCACATTGATTTGCTTTCTCTGAAGTGTGTACACAGAGACCACCCTGCATGCACATTACACAGACACAAGTTTTCCCACAGCCCTGGGGGAAAGGGTGAGCTTAGGACCAAGTGGAACTTAGGCATGTGGCCCTACCTGGTCTCCCCTAAAAGTCAGCAGAAAGAAGGCAGATGCCAGAGCCTGCCTGGGAGAGAGGCCGGTAGGGCGCAGGAAGCCACGGGCTGTCCTCGCCATTGGACACTAACTGGATCAGATGCTCTCCAATTAAACAAGTTGAGCACCGACCCCCAGGCTTTGAGCCAGGCAAGGCTTGTCTAGAAATTCACTTTTCCAATCTAGCTTTAACAAGAAAAGAAATTTATAAATGGAGATGTCAAAACAATTACAAAGGAAAATGTCAAACGGAAATTTGGATAATTCTGCTCGTTTAGTGGGAGTTCTAACGCTACAGATAACACGACCAAAGCAAAGAGGGCCGGAGCCAAGACGGACTTAACCAAGATGAGTCATCACTGCAATTTCCAGATCTACCACTCATCTGTGAAAGCCCGTCACAGAAAAGATAGCTGCACGCGCAGCTGGGCCCCTGGGGTCTACACGGGCCTCACCCAGCAATACACACTGTGGTCTGAACTATCGGAATGTCTGCACATCCCAGGACAGATGGCACATACCATGATCAAAGCCACCAGGAGAAAGAAAAGAGCAGAGCAGACAAGGAAATGGGTCCTCCGAGAAGGGCTGATGGCAATCATTTACTAATGAGAAAATCCATGTGCCCAGAGTGACATACCAGAAATATCCTTCCAGAGAAGAGGCCTGAAATGACGAAATGGCAGCCTCGGAGGTTGAAGGGAGAACAAATTGGGAGCTTCTTATTTTTCACGTGTGTCAAACATCAGTTAATAACCCCCACGACTGCAGGTATCTTCACCTGCAACTGGTGATTCTCCTCCTGCAGCAGCTGTCATTCACGCTGGGTCCACAGGAGATTATGTTGTTGTGTCTCAGTGAGTTAATGTAGATGAGAAGTTCAACACCAAGTACGCACCAAACTTTTTTACAGGTACACAAGCCGTGGGTCTATAGGGCAGCAGCCAGGATGTCTGGGCATCCCGAAGGCTTGCTATTTGAAAATGACCCTAAGATGTGCAAATAGAAGGTAAATTATAAACTCTTAGTTCTCTGCTACTTGCGAACCCTGCCACATGCAGGTCAGTTGTCTTCTTGGCATAGTTCAGGGTGGCTCATCTGTGGCCACTGACATCGGAAAGGGGGGTCTGGACCCTTAGACTATTCCTCAAGGAGCAGGCATTGCACCAGATGCAAGGGTGGGGGGAGCGGACAGATAGAACAAGGAGACCTTGGTCCCATCTCCGAGACTCTTACTGCCCCAGTGCAGGAAGCAGAGGGCAGTAACTGTGACAAAGCAGAAGAGAAACCTACACAACGGAGACTCAAAGCACCAGATACAAAGCCCAGGGAGATTAATTCCATCTGGACCATGGGGGACAGCTTTGTGAAAGAGGTGGCATGTGCACTGACGATTATTAGGAAGGAAGTAATGAGGACCCTAACTAGGACGGAGCAGTAACACGGAACAGGAGGACTGGACCCACGACATTCCAGAAAGGCAGGACAGGCAGGCCTGATGAAGAAGCAGACAGACCAGGTCACCCCAGCTCCAAGTCCTCAAGCAAATTCTTTTCAGCTGAAGGTCTTCACTCCTCATAATCCCTGGCTTGTAAAATCAGCTCATGACAGACAAGCTGAACTGAACTGTAACTCAAGCAAGTAATGTGATTTCTACTTTATTTCAGTAATCAGTTATAGATATATAAATATTTTACATACAAATGTACATAGTACTTACATACTTATATAATATAATTAATTATATATATACACACATACATAAAATAATTATATATATAAGTATATAACCATTACTATCAAAGTAGTTAAAAATAATAAACCTATGCAATTTAAATTACTTTCTAATAACACTTTAGATTTAGATGTTTTTATCAGAATGTAACACTTGAGACTGAAACAGAGGACAGAGGGGAAATTTGATGATGATTCTCAGGGATTAGGTGAGTCATCTCCCAGATGTTTATGGTGAAAAAAAGCTTTGAGTCATTCTATGGTAATATATTTGCCTTGTCCCAATTGCTCATGGTCCTTCCAAGTCTAAAGAAAGAGAGCACCCAACGAGACAGATGATAACACTACATGTAAAGTCCGCTAGAGCAAGAGACCAATGACACTACATAGTTGCTGCAAAGCACTGAAAGCCTCCATCAGAGAAACCCAGCGGGCAGGATGTCTGCTCTGCTCGACTCTGCAGACTGTGACCTCATACAGCAGACCCACGGCCGACCAGGAGAAATAAAAGTAAAGACACTGTTGAGTGCAAAGGAGAAATTTCTAGCATCAAAGATGTCCTGAGTTTGCAAATGGGGGTGTCCAAGTGAAGATTGAGCATGCGTTATATTTCTCAAGCACTATCCTTAGGTTCTTCACAAATATTAATGATTTCGCTTCCACAGAACCTATGAGGTGGGGACTCTTATTATCCCCATTTTATGGAAGAGACAAGTGAAGCACACGGAGGTCATGCGACCTTCGTAAGGTTACCCAGACGTTAAGCCACACTGGCCAGCTGGTCCCAGCAGCCACGTTCGTAACCATGATGCTGCTACAAGGCACTCAGCAGAATTGTTGCTGCAGAAAGTCAAACCATGGATGAGGGATTGGTGCACATCAAACGTATGGCCGCATCCGACTACAAAGTCACCGCAGCATTCCCACGTAACCGAGCAGCACGCCAGATCATTCGAAATCTAAACACTAAAGCAATCAGGCCTTTGAAGATAATGACCCAAAAAATTCTCAGCATCATAAAGCCATTCATCTTTTATTTCATAAACATCTTAGAATTTTCTGTCCATCTTTATTTACCATTTGGTGTGATTTTAAAGAAGGACCATAGAGGGATACAACCCTGATTTTGTTCAACAAGGAAACGTCTGTAGGGAGCATTTGGAAAAGCTGGGATGATACCAGAATACAGACAAACCTCGCACATGACAACGCAGTGTGAGCATCTGCCTCTAGCTGTCCCCGAATGGAGCTTATTATTGTTTCCTTATTCTCATATCAAATTAAGAAAGTATCAAAGCTATCACCTCACACCTGTTAAAATGGTTATCATCAAGATGAAAGATAAACAGCGTCGTCGAGGATGTGGAGAAAAGGGAACCCTCGTACACTGTGGGTGGGAATGTAAACGAGTACAGCCGCTGTGGAAAATGTATGGAGGTTCCTCAAAAAATTAAAAATAGAACCACCATATGACCCAGTGATCCCTCCTCTAGGTATATACCCAAAGGAAGCAAAATCAGAACCTCGCTGAGACGTCTGCACTCGGTGTTCACCACAGCATTGTTCACGGTAGCCACAATATGGAACAACCTGAATGTCTGTCGAACAGATAATGAAAATGTGCTGTGTGTATATACAATGGCACATTACTCAGTGCTGATGAAAGGAGAAAATCCCACCCTTTGCAACCACATGGGTGAGCCTGGAGGACATTATGGTAAGTGAAATAAACCAGACACAGAAAGACAAATACTGTATGATGTCACTTATATGTGGGAGCTAAAAAGGTCAAACTCACAGAAACAGAAAATAGATTACTAGATAGGACAGGGGGTGGAGGAAATAGGGACATGGTCAAAGAGCAAAAACTTTCAGTTATCGGATGAATAAATCCTGGAGATATAATAGCATGGAAACTACAGTCAACTATACTGTGTCACATACTTCTGCGGTCCCCAGGCCACAGACCAGTACCAGTCCATGGCCTGTTAGGAACTGGGCTGCACAGCAGGAGGTGAGCAGCAGTGAGCAAGTGAAGCTTCATCTGTATTTACAGCCGCTCCCCATCGCTCACCTCACCGCCTGAGCACCGCCTCCTGCCGGATCAGCAGCCCCATTAAATTCTCATAGGAGTGTGAACCCTGCTGTACGCTGTGCGTGCGCGGGATCTAGGTTGTGGCTCCTTTTGAGAATCTAATGCCTGATGGTCTGAGGTGGAGCTGAGGTGCTGATGCTGTATATATACATCAAAACATCAGTTTGTACACCTTAAATGTACACAATTGTCATTTGTCAGTTGTATTTCAATATAGCTGAAAGAAAAAAGAAAGTACCAGTGTCATGGATAGATCGATTTCTCAATGCCTTGGAAATCCCTCCAATGGACACAGCTGACTATTAGGTTCAGTTATATTTCTCATTTCAAAAAAAGTAGGGGAGAGGGTAACTCCCTAGCAACAGCTTAGGAAAGTCACTTGGTGCTTCGAAGCTTCTTAACACATTTCTGAACAAGATTTCAGCAGTACCTGACATAGCAGAGGACTTAGTTCTCCCGGTTCAGAGCCCCAGACACAGGTCTTCTAAATCAGCAACACCTTCCAGCAGTTCTGTTTTGTGGTGGTGCCCATAACAGTACCTGGAAAAGGGCAAAAGAGATCTTTGAGAAGGTGCTAACTACATTTTATTAAACACGTCAGCATTCCAAGTTTTGTGCTGAGCACTTTACCGATGCCATTTTTTTATCCTCACAGGGTAATCACTTGCATCTTCACTTACAGACAAAAACCAGGCTTAGCACTTAACTTACTGCCTTGAACATAATTATCACTTAAAAAGTAGCTAGTGTTGTTATTAGCTATTATTGCCAAAGCGCGCACAATTAGTGAATAGCAATCCTGGGAATTGGCCCCGGGACCATTTGGTCACAAACACATTAATGCCCTGAATGAGTGAGTGGAAGGAGGGAATAAAGACAATACAACTAGAGTTGTCTCTTTAATAAAAAGACAGGGGAAAAAGAGAAATGCTAGGAGAATAAATGTCAATTATAATATCCCAGGGTGGGGTACACAGGTGGTAGCATCTGCTCTGTGCCAAGCATTGCGCTTATGCCTGAGGAATACCTGGGGGAAAAAGTATGGTTTCTTCCCTCATGGGAGCTCGTCGGACTGGGGGAAAAAATACACACACACACACACACACACACACACACACACACACACATATGAATCCAGTGTCTATACTCTGACAAAGAGAATTCCAAGCTTATACCACATGCAAGCTAAGCCTACCACCATTAATTATTGTCCCTAATGCTCTGAGCATTGCAGCATCTCAGGGCCCCAGTGGAGACTCCTGGTACCTGAATAAGGACCTGGACCACTTACAAGATAACTGTACCCATATTTCATGTAGGAAAGGATTTACCCTGGGCTATTTTTTTCAAGGGAGGCTTCTGAGTAAATTAGATATTTTTTTTCTGTTTGGAATTGAATAATGACCCCCAAATCTCTACTTTACCCCTCTAAGATTCCACCATTAGATATCCACTCCTTTGACTCTTGAAAAATTTGAAGTCTTTTACTTTATCTTCCATTAAAATAAATCACATTGGAAAGATGATACATTGTAAAGCATTTAAGTATTTTAAGAGAATGAATTGAACAAAATCTCCATTGGAACAACTGATTGAGAGAAAGACACTAGAGAGAAAGAAGTCAAAACAGGCAACTGGGGAATGGGCTAGAAAAACCCAAAGGGCTCCATCCCAACGAGGGCTAGCCCCAGAGCACCTCCATGCATTTGTTCTGGCAGACGTCACATTTCAACTTTGCCTTTATATACTGCAACAATCTTGGTCACTGGCCAAGCAACACAGCTTCACATTTAGCGCTCAGCCATGACTTGCAGCAGACAGTTGGGAATCCAAGAGTGTCACCCCCTCCTCTGAAGCCTGTGTCCTCAAAAGACGCCCTTCCTCCAGACCTCCCCGGTGACGATGCCACTAATCAGATGAGGTATTTTCTGAAGCAAAAGGCACCGATCCTTCTTTACTCAACTCCTCTGGCCAATCCCCAAACTAAAGAGTGCGTCACTATCCTGTTCTAGAACATCGGTAATGTACCAAGTTGAACCCAAGTGAGGAAAGTTTGCCTTCATGACGGTTCTTGTTGAAGCAAATAAAACAGGTTTGCCGCACTGTGTGTGGTCCCTTTCAACCTTTCCTGCTCTAGGGAGCCTAGAAAACGGACACAGGACAGCAGCGATGCTGACGCTCCTGCTGATGTTTATCAAGCTGCTCGGCCACAGACACACCTGAACACATTTACTCAGCAGCCGCCACAAGCAGGGCCAGACTTGAAGCTGGGGACACAGATACTCGTAAGACACAGATCCCCACATGCAGCCTTCTCCCAGACAAGGAAGACAGAGACAGACAGACGATGCCCAGAATAGGACAAGGGCCCTGAGTCATTTACTTACAACCTAATTTTCTTTGCAATCTTGCTAATTGACATGATTTTATTTAAATAGAAAATAATTGAGAAAATATAAAACAAACAGACATAGAAAGCAGCGTTTTAGATAATATATGGAAAAGGGGAGACAGACAATTACGCACAATACGACAGGGGCTCTTCTTTACTTATTTACAACGTAAGTTTGTTTGTATCATGATAATTGACATGATTTTTTAAAAAGAAAAGACAATCTGGGGGAAAATACAAAAAGGAGAGTTTTATATGATACAGTAGATTGAAATAAGAGAAAGACAATTAAATATTTCAAATGCTCTAAGTTGAAACAGGTCTCTTGAAATGTCTAGCCAGGGTTAAAATAATGAGACCTCAAAGCCAACTGATTCCTGCTCAGAGTCCTTGCGGGCACTGTCCTTCAGAGGAAGTTAAGGGCTGGGGGCAGCAAAGGCCAGACTCTCTCGGTTCCCACCTCTACACTCCCACTGCGGGGCAATACAGAGTGATGGTTACAGCAGGCTCTGCACCGATTGGCTGGGGCCGACCCAGCTCCATCTCTTAGGCCTTATCATGGAAAGTATACAGCAGAAGGTGCTGGAGAACCACCTTAGGCGGCTGGGGCAGAACCATCCCCACCAGCTGGAGCAGAACATATACTTTGTGCAAAGCATCACACACCTTCTCGGGAAGGTAGATTTTGGTTAAAGGTCAGATCCTTGACTTTTCACTCAATGACACAATGCAGAAAACCATGTCCTACTAATTACCTAAACAAGCAAGTGTTCCAGCCAAGTATGGGGAGCAGGCACTTACCACCATTATTGTAGTGCCCTAATGAACAGAGCCACAAAACCAACGAATCACTTCCCCCTTGCAACCAGGAGTGTCTGTGCGACCCAGCAGGCCAGGAGCTATACAAGGCGCTGCTCTGAGGAAGAGCTCTGAGAAAGGTTTTGTTTTCTGATAAGAGCCCTGGGTGGGTTCCTGGGACATCCTTCTCCCAGTTATTCCCACCTTGGAGCAGGAATGATTCCAGAACCTGCAGCAGCCACCCAACAACCACGAGGTCACTAAGTGATGTCAAGAAGGCAAGGCACTGAGAGTGGAGGGCAGAAAGACAGATTCAGGTTTCTTGGTGTCATTATTGGGCTAACACAGCAAATGTGGGGCCCCCTCCTTCAACACTCCCTGGTTGTGAGATAAATGTCTTTCTTGCTTAAATCATACAAAATTAGGTTGTAAACAAGTAAATAAGAGCCCTTGTCAGAGGCATACATAGCATTACTAACTGACAGGCCATCCCATTTTCAGAGCATGCATGTGCTTTTATTGTCCAGAAAAAATGAAATCCTACTGGCTACAGTCTATAACTGGCCATGCGTTAATAAGCTGTGTAATTGTCAGTCACTTCTTCATGAATGTGTAATAACAAAAGGAAAAGAGCAAGACTCAAAGCAGGGAGAGTCCAGAAGCAACGAGCACACCTAGTAACCAGATCTTGGTTTCTAAATACCATTTTTCCATAAAGGGGAACCAGGACTCCCTGGAGAAGTAGCTGTTTGCAGGGCTTGGGCTGGAAAAGTCCTAGATGAACCTGAAGCACTTTGTGATGCCAGAAAGCACGGAAGTGCTCAAGGGCAGGCAGGGAGCAAATGGGCCACATTGAAAGGGCTCAGGTCCCAACCTGAAAAGCTCTCAACGGCCAACCCTGGAGCAATTTTAGCAACAGATAAATAATGATAGCATTGGAATATAGCCCAAAGAATAAAATAAATATCCACAAGTCCAAAATTTTTCCCAGCTGTGATCCTAAACAAAGACAATGCCAACACTGCTTCTATCCAACATTGTGCTGAAGTCCCAGGTGGAGCACTCGGCCATGAAGAAACACTGAGAGTAAGAATGCCAAAGGAAACGTGAAACCGTTATGACTTCATATGACGTGGTTTTGTACCTGACCGATCCAAAGGCATCTGCTAACCATTAGTATTAATAATGGATTGAGTAAGGCCAGTAGAGCAGAGTCATATGAAATTGCCATCTTGGAGTTGAATGTTGGCAAGTTCCCATGCTTCAACCAAATGCATTTCAATAAACTTAGAAAACAATTGAAAATGAAATTTTTTAAAGATACCACTTACAATAGCAACAGCAAATACAAAAACATTAAAAATTAAATCTAACAAAAATATGTAAGATTTCTGCACTGAAAATTACAAACCATTATTGACAGAAATCTTAAAAGACCTATATAAATAACTCAGACTATTCGATACTGTAAAGTTATCCATTTTTAAAAATCAATCTAGAGATTTAATGTAATCCCAATCAAAATCCTAACTCTTTTTGTGTGGAAACTGACGAGCTGATTCTAATATTTATGTGGAAAGACAACAGGCCAGGGAGAGCCAAGATAGTATTGCAGAAGAAAAACAAAGTTGGCAGATGTATTCTACCACCCATCAAGGCTTTTATAAGCTACCCTACTTAATGCAGTGTGGTATTGGCACATGGACAGACAAATAGATCAATTTAATAGAACACAGTGTGCACAGATAGCCCCACGCATCAGTGGTCACTGGCTTTAAGACAGAGGTAACACTAAGGTAAAGTGAGAAGGGGGATCTATTCAACAGATGGCACTGCATCACCTGTACGTCTATACGGAAAAAAATAAATCCTGACCCATACCTCATCCCTCACACCATGAAGGAAAATAAACTATTTTCAGACGGCCTGTAGATACGCAAAAGGCAAGATAATAAAGCTTCTCAGAGACAGCATAGAAGACCATCTTTATGGTTTTAGAGTAGAAAAGAATTTTTAAACAAACATGAAAACACTAAACATTAAAGAAAAGTTAGTGGATTAGACTATATTAAAATGAATAAAATTAAAATCTTGTTCAGCAGGAAGATAACCCTGGCCATCTAGGAAAACCCCACAGCTCATATCGTACTTAATGGCAAAAGATTTAATAACTTTCCCCCTAAGATTGGGAACAAGGCAGGGGTTCTCACTCTCGCCGCCCATATTAAACATGGTGCTGGTTATGCTAAGCAGTGCGTACGGAGACAGGGAGAGAGGGAGGGGCAGCGGGATGGAAGGAGAGAGACCACACATACCAGAAAGAAGAAGGAAACAGAAAATCCTGAGAAAATAAGCATATTGGTAAGGTCACAAAATACGAGGCCAACATACAAAAATCAACTGTATTTCTCTATACCATATATAGTGCATATATTTCTATATAGATATACTATACTGCATACAGTATATATAATAATATATGATATGTAGTATATATAACTGTACTTCTATATACTATATATATACTGTGTATATAATTTCTACATGCTTTAATTGCTTTAATGAACAATTAAAATTTAAATTTTAAAATGCCGTTTATAATAGCATCAAAGAACATGAAATATTTTAGAGATAAATTTAACCAGACATGTGCAAATATGTGTAATATCTATAACTATATATTTTACCGGTGAGAGACATTAAAGAAGAGAGATTAAATGGAGAGATATACCATGTTCAGGGATTGGGAGACATTATTATTAAATTAATAATTCCCTACAACTTAATCTATAAATTCAACACAATACCAATCAAAATGTTAGCAGGTCTTTTGCAGAAATTGGCAAACTGATTCTAAAATGTGTATGAAAATTTAAAAAATTAAATATAGAATAGCCTAAATCAGTTTTAAAAAGAAGAAAAACATTAGAGGATTTATGCTCTCTGATACCAAGACTTGGATAAAGCTACAATAAAGAAGTCACTGGGGCTCTGGTACAGGGTAGGTCCATGTACAATGGAACAGAACACAGAGTGCAGAAACAGATCCACACATTTACGGCCAATTTATCACAAAGGGGCAAAGAAAATTCAATGGAGAAATGAATAGTCTTTTTAACCAATGCACAAGAAAAAACAGATATCCAAATGAAAAAAAAAAAAATGATCCCTGGCTCTTACTTAATGCCATACACAAAATGAGCTCAAAATGGATCACAGACCTTAACATAAAATTTATCAAACCTTAAGGTGGGCAAAAATGTTACAGACAGGACACAAAAAGCACAAAAGTAAGATAAAATGCTTATGTATTAAATTTAAGCAAAACTTTCTTCTCTTCTAAAGATGCCATTAACAATATGAAAACGCAAACCAATGACTGAGAGAAAATGTTCGCAAATCATGTATTTGATAATGGACTTATGTCCAGAATAGATAAAGAACTCTTAAAATTCAATAACACAAAATCTTTCTTAAATGCTTAGATAGAATCAATAGAGAACATTTCTCAAATGCACAAGCAATTAGAAATTGTATTACTTACAAAACTTAGAGAAAAATACATTCAAAGACATTCTCCAGCCAACTAAAAGATGAGTCAAAATACAGAACCAAACAATTCTAAAACCAAATTATAAAAGGACAAGGAAACCAGACCACCACGGACGTAAATGTAAAATTTACAAAGCAATGCAGTTGTGAAGATGTGAAAACATCAATAATTTAATGACAAACTGGTTCTAAAAATCTCACGATACAAAACAACAGGAAGTAGACTGCAGAGGAAGGACAGAGGTAAGAAACGCTAATTTCCTGCCCCATTATGAGGCGAGTCAACAGATATAACATGACAGGCAATTTGATAAATATACCAAAGACCTGGAAATGTTTATATCGTCAGCCAACAGTTTCACATGTAGGAATTTGCCTTAAGGAAATAACTGTGAGCAAAATGTATATACAGATGTATTTCGCAGCGTTATTTATGACAGACAAACGTTGGAAGGATTCTAAATGCCTGCTAGGATGGGATGGACAAAAGAAATACGGCATATTCACTCACTGAAATACTGTCTGTTCATTAAATGGGATGTGGACAAAGAAAATACAACGATTAGGAAAGATCTTTATAATCTTTTTCAGTTGTGCTTTTGTTCTTGTGCCATTCTATTTAAAACCGAGACTTTTGCTCCTTTATGAAAGTTTCTTCGTTCATCAGGATTCATCTGACATCCTCCCTAACATTTTCCCATTTCTAAGTTTTCTGCTTGTTTGGAACATTTTGATATGAAATACTTCATTTTAACTCTTCATCCCTCCTTAAAAAAAAAAACTATGCTTTAAATACTAGTGACTTTTTGCTTTCTAAAACCGCAGTAGTCATGATTTATTTTCAAATGAAAAAATAAGAATTCCATCACTTAGGAGCTAGTGGGTTTATGACACCAATGCATATCATTTCAGTGCTTAGTTTCGAACACGAAACTACAGTTATATTTTTAAGTCCTACTAATTTATGGTTTTGACAGACTTGAATATAACACTAATTGCTATAACAAAGTATACTAACTTGATGAGAGAAATAATTAAAATATTAATTTTTACCAGTTCCCAGTAATACACAATTCTAAAAGGAAACACACACACACATAGATTAATTCAAAGGGGACCTCGAACACATGTCTTTTCTAAAAGAACTGATCTAGTAATAAAATATTCTCCACCACAAATGTGAGCCAAACCCGTATTTCATTATTTCAAATATTTGAATGCTCCAACTGTTGGCTCACAGTGAAGCCTCTCAGAAATCCTTTGCGGGAACTCAGCAGACACAGTCTTCTCCCAGCGCTGCCGGGGAGCAAACCACCCCCACGAGTCCCGGCTCGCACCGAGCTCATCATGCTGCTCTCAGACCCACCCCAAAGAGTTGAAGCAGCAGCTGTTCACAGGCTGATGACCACAGAGAGAGAACGGCAGGATGTGGGGGGCTTTGGGAGAGGCCCCTGCACCGCCGGCCTAGGAGGTGCTTATTCCACAGGATTTGGCGGCCCCGGGCTCTACCTGGGACCTCTTGGAGCCAGCAACCAACAGCCAGCACCCTTCTCTCTGGCAAGATCTTCATTGGGTTAAGTGCTCATGCCATCTGCATCCTCAAAGTATTAATAGGTATCATCACAAAAACAATTTTAGAACATTCAGGTGGAGGTAGAATATGACGATGTCATTCGGCGCCTGCCCTTCCCAACTCTGTTGGGCAAACTCATTTTCATCACATCTCTGGTCTTTCTGGAAACCAACCCAGTGCTCCTCGCAGCTCAGTTCTCCGAGCCCTCACTCGAGCTCCTCCTTCTCCTCCTCCCACAAATCTCTCCAGAGTTGTCATTAGAAACAGATAATAAGAGAAACATGTTCGAGACAAGCAGTTTTACCTGTCACCTACGGGCAATGAGCTTTAAAATTATTAATTACTGAAGGCAAATACACTGGCCCTTAAAATAGAGATGTCATGACCCTCCAGAAGCGAAGCCAAAGCAACACCTGTTTTCCTCCCGTTCCGGCCTAACGTGCTTCGGCTGCTCTTGGGACTCATGGAGGCAAAGCCCTCGTCTGATCACATCTCCTGGGAAGAAAAATGGAATCAGAGCAAGTCACCTTCGATCATGCACATGAGAAGTGAAGAGACTGAATATTTGTTAAAAAAAAGAAAAGAAAGAGAAACAAAAATGCAAGAAAGATATGCCTGCTATAGCCATGTGCATGCCAGGCACCCATCCAGAGGTTTGCCAGCCTATGGCTGTGACAGGAATTGCAACATGCCCCCAGCGTGCCTACAGCCCCCTGTGGGCAGCAAGATCTGCACTTCACACTGCCCTTGGAAAATCAGCAAAGCAGTGCATTTAGTTTTTTTTTTTTTTAAGAAATTATACAGCTGTTGTTCGTAGAAAGGATATGTATTTAAGCAACTGTTTTCCTTACTTAGTATTTCATTATCGGTATGTGCCTAAGTGTATTTAATATTAACACCATCCGACACAGCTTTTATTGGAGGCCTCCATTTGTTTTCATTGGCCTCCGGGAAGCCATGTGAACTCAGAGCCATAAAAGCCGAGGTGCACATAAAGGATGCATTGGATCTGGTTTCCAAGCCTAATCCAGAAAAAAAATCCCCTTTGGAGAACTCTCACTTTTGTTTTTGAGACATTTGGAAATAACATTTTTATGGCAGAGTTTCACTAAGCATCATGCAAAACTCTCTACCATGTGCAAGATGCCTCCTTTGGCAGCAGATGGTGTGGCCCTGGTGAAATAAGGTGGCTCTGCTCTCCCACGCAGCAATCTCCAAGTCCCCACCACGCACACAGCTGAGAAAAGCCATCGCAAAAGCGCTGTATCGGTAGGGATTTTCTCCGTAGCCAGCAAAGAAGGATGAAGTAATAACTTAAGGAGGTGAACCACCCCGGGGGCACTCTGGGTCCTGGGTGTGCCCCACCATGAGGCCCCTCAACAACCACCAGGCTGTTGCTCCGCAGATGTGATACATCTGCATGTGCTGAGCAGTGACACTCCTAGAACATCTAGAGCAGATGTCTCCTTGTGGGGAGTCCCTGTGACTTCCCCAGGTCAAGAAAATAAGCCTCTTTACAAAGACTCACTCTACTTACAATGAAAGAAATAAGATCTCCTTTTTTTTCTGGAAAGTAACAGTACTGTACATCATTATGCAAGAGGCTTCTGAGATATTTGAACAATGACAGAAGAATTCGTGTAACCATTAACCTACGACTGTTGAGCTACCAGCGGCAAGCTCAAAGACCCCGAGACGCCCTGAGCTGCACGCAAGATCTTCTGTGCTCCATACCTCAGCCTCGCTTGTTAAAAACTTACAAAAAAAAAAAAAAAAAATTGGACTATTGACTCAATAATAAAAATTTGATCACATCTTAAACTAGAAATATCTGTGTTTGCATTCCCAGATTCTTTATCAGTAATATGTTGATGCATGTTTGAAAATTTATTAGACGCTGTAAAACAAATCATTAAGCAGGAAGCAGTTCTGAGCCTCAGCACTCTCTGACCCTTTGTAACCCTATTATAGCACCGAAGTGTTCTAACAAACAAAAGAGAAATTAGCTCTTTTGTTCTCAGGACTGTCAAGCAGGTTAGTTCATCTAACATAGTCTTTTATTAATAAATGGCACAGATTTTCATGCTAGCGTAGCTAAAGCAAATCACATCATCGTCTGAAAAAGACATACCTATTATTTTTCAGTGATATATTGCTTTGCAGCTGTAGCCAAAACAATCTAATAAGCACTATTAGATAAAGGATTCTGAATATGAATGTATTGAATTTGTAGTGGAAGAAAATGAACATATTGCAGCATTTATGTCAGATTGGGTTAAGCTTGGGCATCTCTTTCTCCTTAATAAATGCAGATCAAAAGACTTCTCTTATGTAAAAAATAATAATACAAATTTCAGCAATATGAAATAACACAACCACTTTGTAATGTTAGGAGGAAATCAGTCAGCCATGTGCTGCACGGAATATAAATTATTTTAGGAGGGCAGATCCTGTGATGCTTCCCCCATGCATTTATATTCATAAAAGGTTCCCAACGCCTAGAACAATAGCAGCGATCTATTTGCCATAAAGCATTCCAACATTTGCAGTGTCACTTATGACAGCTTTGATAGACATGTACTATATAAGAAAAATATCTTCTAGCACTCGACTCGTTTAATAAATTGATTAAACTTCTCCTCAACCAATTGTTTTTGTCTTAACTTCTTCCTCAGACGTCACCTGAAGGAGACAGCGCTTGTTTCCAAAAGACTATGTAAAAGGAGACAGTTTATCGAGGCCGCGACGTTTGAGCACTGTCAGAATTTCCCCTCAAATGATAAATGATTGTATAACGCAACAGTCTACTGCGAGGGCTGAATTATATTAGCCATCAGTGTTCAAAACCCATTTGAAACTTAATTGTGCTGTGATAGTGGTATCCCCCAGTCAGCAGAACAGCAGGTTTATAAAAATCATCTCCTATGATTGTTAAACGCTTTCCTAATGAAGCTGATGATCACAACACTTTGCAATAAACGCTTTTGTCAAGATGTCACAAATGCGTGATAGTGGCCTCTACAGTGAGCAAGTGCTTCTGTGATTTGGGTTTATCTTCATTGCACGGAATTCAACAGATCGGTCTGCATATGGAAGATAATCTCCATAAAAAGGGAAAGTGCCGTATATTAAAATGGGATTATCAGCTAGAACATAATCATGCCACTGTGTAATTATATGGTACACCATACGTAGATGTGAACAATCATACAAGAAAATAATTGAGGGCCATAAAACTTAATTCAGAAAAATCAATAGAATATAAAAGCAATCAGATAAGGCCTCTTAAGAAATCGATCAAGGCTTGTACAAAGTCATAATGTGTTTTCCTAAGAGAAAAGGAGCTAAATGAAGCAGAGAAACCTACATAATATTCTACAAGTAGGTTTCTAGAGGTGCTTGTATATTGAAGAGGGAAGAAGAATGGAAAATGCAATTACTTTTTACATTCTAGAACCACGTGTACCGGCAGCAAAAGGAATATATGTTAAACACTGCGACCGAAAGGGCTGTTAGAGCAATTATTTCTTTTTGATCATTTATCTATATTTGTGTCTTTTTGTATCTCTCTAGAGTCTAAAAAAGCTATTAGGCTCTGCTCATTGCAACTTTATGTATCTTTATATGTTGTACGCTCAATCTGAAATACTCAGAGATTTAAATATTGGTATAACGTGGAACCGAACCACAGGGTGAAAAGTCTGTGCTGGAGTCATTTTCCCTGGAGCCCAAAGGCTGCTTTGTGTGAGTGTCACCCCCTCATCATTTCTGGAGAAGTGGGCCACATCATTTGACCAGAATAGTGTGCTAAGCCAAAACTGTTTTCATTACATAGGGCTGAAAAAAGTTTATAAATGAAACATATTTTCCTAAGGGAATACACCACTATTGGATTATATCCCTAAGGATCTGGGGAAATAATCAAGGGAAAATACACACTACTTTTGAAATATTCCCACCAAAACTCTGCACAATTGTACATTAGCAAGAGCTTTGTGGTTTATTTTGTATGAAAACAAATAACAAAAGCTCATGTAACCTGTAGGTGAAATGTATCCCTAATCCCCCAAAGCTCACTCGCTGGGCTTCCAGAGGAAACAAATAACTTTTTGTGAAACGGTTAATGTTGTCTTTTTTTTAAAGGAAAGAAAAAAAAAAACTTGGCTCCATTTTTTGTGTGTGTGTGTAGCCAACATTAGGCATTGCGCATTTTCAGGGACACGTGATTACAGCAGCTAAACGCGGCTGGATTTATCGCCTGTACTTTTAAGGAGAAGTCTACTCAGAATTTATTTAAAAGCATCTCTCTTAGGTTCGCAGTTCTGGAGAGGGAAGCACAAAAGGGCTTGTGTCAAGATAGCTGAATGGAGAAATTTACATGTTATCACTGTAATTTATGAAAACAGAAACAGATTATTGACTTCAAAGTTTGTTTTAATGTATTTAGAATTCGAGTGGAACCAGCTGTTTTTTAGCTTCTAAAGATCATGTTGTTATAACCCTGTTCAAAAGGGTGATTGTACTGTATTTCTTTAAACAACTTAAGGGGTATTAATTACAGGAGGAAGGGAAAATACTGTACATGTCTCTTCTTCCTTCTGAGTTAAACAACAAGCTCGGTAACAGCATGCACCCTTGAGGGACCCGTGGCACATGCACAAGCCCATACAGGGCCACATCCTCCTGGCCAGGAGTTTGCAAATGCACCCACAAACATCATCATCATCTTCATAAAAAACCTCTCAAACCCTGAACACCTAAGACAATACACACAATGGGGAGGGAGCCAGGGAAGGCGAGAGAGGAAGGGACTCAGGAATGGAGGATGTTGAGACTGGCTCATCTTGACTTTTATCCAGCAAACATGGACTAAGCCCCTGCAGTCTGCCCAAGATGACCCATCACTGCACCATGAACCCCAAGCCAGCAACTTCCCACCTCAACCTACATTGCTACAGGGCCATGGATTTTAGAGGCAAGGAGGCTATTTCACAGCCACTCAATGAAAGGGAAATGAAGTGATGCTAGTGAGTTCTACCCCATTGCAAAGATGGATGATAGGAAGTTTTTTCCAAAAAGCTAAAAATCCATGGTCTCCTCTTCTTTGCCATGAATCCCACCATAAGGGGAGTGAGGGAGCTTTTTACCAACTGCATGTGTACCTGCTATAATCAAATCCTACCTTCAC
>RJWJ010019803.1:0-29844 GCA_004363605.1 Indri indri | reverse complement strand
CTTTGTTTCTTCACAGCACCAACACTTGTCTCTCATTCAGTCCTTTAGCCCCAGTGCCTGGAACGGTGTGTGGCTCAGAGTAGGCGCTTGATCAATATTTACAGGAGGAAAAAAGGAAGAAATGAAGGAGGGAGGGATGGAGCGGGGGAGGAAGGGAGGGCAGGCAGGTCTCCCGTTTTCTGCCCCTTCAGGAACCTAATGGAGTCTACTGACCTTGCGGGCTCAGGCAGTAGTCCCTGAGCAGCCCGTGGAGGCAGCATGGCTCGTACGACAGCCACTAGCAACTCGCTGTCCCCTAGACCCCAGCCCCACCTGCAGCTGCGCCTGCTGCCCTGATAGGGCCTCTCGCTGGCCGGCCAGCCTATGACACCACGACAACTGCTTGTCATCGTACTTGCCTTCTCCAGGGTCTGCAGCAGGGACACTTTGCTCATGACGGGACTCTTAGCATCCCCAGCTGATAGTGCGACAGCTGCTTTTTGAGCGTTCGTCTCTCAAACCCGCAGCAATGTGGCTAACTCCCAACGTTCTGACTGCAATTCTGGGCGGCCTGGTGATAATTCTCACAACAGAATTTTGGCAAATAAAACTCTTCCAGAAACTGGGCCTTTGTTTCTTTGTGATAGGACTGAGGCTGTTAGAAAGCGGCATGGGCCAGGGAAGAAGAAAAGCTGGGAACTGGTGCTAGGGTGGTACTGGGTATTTCCTGGCCGAGAAAGTCTGAGAAATACAGAGTTCTAGACCCCTGCTTGTAGAGACTCAGGCTGTAAACTTGTTTATTCAAGGCTCTGAGAAGTCCTGCAGGGGAGAAATCTGGGGGTCGCAGTCTCATTTGGCTTCAGAAACCTTTTTGCACATAATAGTTATTAATGTCTTTTGGAACTAGCAATCTGTGGAATACATTAATCAACGAAACAAAAAACTGGGTCCAGGAGACATTATTATTATTTTTTTCCTTGAACTTGAGAAAAGTGCCTCTCTAGGGTGGCAGCTGGCTCTTCGTCTGCTCGTTCATCCTTCCCTTGATTTGGCAGATATTTATCAGAGCCTGCCCGGTACCAGGCCGCTTCATCCCAATCCCAAGAGGAGGAAAGGAAGAGGCAGGTAGCAGTGACGGGATGGAACCCAGGTCTGCCTGACTCGAAAGTCCAGGTTGGTTTCCTCCGATTCCCCTCTGATCCCCCTGAGTACCTGGATCTATCCCCGAGTGGGATTTGAGCAGGCGGAGGCCACGCCCCGGCCTCACGCTGGGGAACATCCAATCACCCACCTCCTGTGTGCTGCTGAATCGCCTCGGTCTCACCTGCGGCTGCCTGGCGGGACCAGTCCTACCCCAGCACCTGGACTGGAAAGATGGTAAGAGCCTGGGCCTTGAAGTTGGTGACCCAAGCAACTTACCTCAACCCTCTGTGCCTCAGTTTCTCCTCTGGAGAATGGGGACAAAGGTTAAATGAAGACCTGTTTCTAAGGTGCTTAACACAGGACTTGGCCCAGATTAAAGGGTCAGGGGATGATGTCAGCCACATGCAGCTGTCCCGGTCGCTCAGATTCTCAAACGGCAACCTGAGTAGCTGGGTGCTCAGCAAAGGCTCTCGGATGGTGGTAAGAGGAGAAGAGGTTCAGGGTTCAGACCCCAGATCTCCTGCTCCCAGGCCACTGTGTGACCTCAGGCAAGTTACCTCTCTCCCTGAGCCTCGGTTCCTCACCGGTAAAATGGATCGTGGCAGACACTACTCACTCCCTATCAAAGATCCATTCTCTCTTTCTCGAATTAACAAAATCCTGGTTCTTAGCTAGGGACATCATGTCCAAATAAAAGACTACATTTTCCCAACCCTTCTGGCAGCTAGAAGTGCCATGTGACAATGTGCTTGCCAATGAGATATAAGCTGAAGCATTGTTCTCCTTAAAAGGGAGGGGCCCTACCCTCTCACTCTTCTTCCATCCTGCTACTTGAGATGTGGTTGTGATAGCTGGGGATCTTGCAGCCATTTTGGTCCATAAGGACAAGAAGCTGTGTGCTGAGGAGTCTGGATCCCTGATGATTCCATGGAGTTGCTATAATTCCTATCTTCTGACATTCTTTACACACAAGAAAAAGAAACCTGCATTTTGTCTAAGCCACCATGTTAGACTGATTGTATTAATCATCCCCCTGTATCTGTACTTTTTGCCCTGTAACTTGTGTAGTTCTCTCTCTCTGACTCTGGGCTTGGCCAACAGGATATAAGCAAACACGCACGATATAGGCAGAGGTGTGAAGAAGCAATTGCGTGTGTATCTGCCTGCTGTCTTGCTTCCCTGTGGCTGCCATGGGAACATGCCCAGGCCAACCTGCTGGAGGCCAAGACATGGTGGAACAGAGCTGTTGCCCCAGTTTTCCCCCTGGGGCCAGTCCAGACCAGCTGACAGCAGTGAACCCCCAAACACGCACTAGAACCCTGACAAAATCCAAAGAGCTGCCGGGTGACCCGGAGCAGACGGAGCAGAGTAACATCCCGCCAACCCCGAGACTCCCAGGCTAGCTATATGCGTCTTGTTTCACGCCATCGCCTTTGCGGTTGATCGTTAACGAGCATTATTGTGGCAGCAGCTATGTGTTATTTTCCTTCCTGTAATATGCAGCCAAACCCAATCTTAAATGAGGCCCTGGGCCAGCAATGGCTCCCTGCAAAATGCTCGGGAGGATCAAAGATGCGTGCAGAGGGCCGGGCCCAGGGAGGGAAGCGCCCTCTCCCTCTTTCTTTCCCTCTCTCCCTCCCAACCCTCGTTTCCCCAGGCGTGGGCTCATGGGGGGCTCTCTTGGCCCATTTCTCTCTGATCCTCTTGGCCCCCCAGGGTGAGAAGTAGGTGAGTACATGTTCATGCCAGTTCTAGACACTGAGCCATTGTGTGCCCGCCCCACAGCAGGGAGGGAGGGTCAGAGAATGCACGTGGCGGAAAAGGCTTTGGAGAGTTGAAAGTCTTTCCACGAGAAAGCCATGTGGAGCGGTGTCACAGAGACCAGGCCAGGGTGCTGGGACCTGCTCTGCCAAGGACCTGCCGTGGGATCTCGGACAGCCGCTTGGGAAGCTCTCCGGGCCTCAGTTTTCCTCTGTCTGAAAGGAGATGCTTGCATTAGATGAACTCTGAGGCCTCTGCCAACATTGACGCGTTTTAATTTAACTTAGGTCACCTTCTGTGACAGGCAGAGCAATGACCTTCCAAAGATGTCCATGTCCTAATCCCAGGGACCTGTGAATATGTTACTTTATGTGACAAAAGGGACTTTGCAGATGTGAGTAAGGTTACAACCCTGAGACTGGGAGAGTTTCCTGGATTATGAAAGCAGACCCAACTTAGTCACTTCAGGCCTTGAAAGAGCCCTTCCCAGCAGAGGGTCAGAGACCCAGCGGGCTGGAGACTGAGACGAACTCGACGCCCCGTTGCTGCTTCTGAGATGTTGGGGGCTTTGTACAAGGACCCGCGAAAGGCCTTGAGGAGCTCAGGGCAGCCCCCGGCTGACGGTCAGCAGGGAACAGAGGCCCCGCTCCCGCAACTGTGCAGAAAGGGATTCTGCTAACAACTCCGCCAAGCAAGGAAACAAATCCCCTCCTTGCGCCATCAGAAAGGAGCAGGGCCCTGCCAACGCTGACTGCAGCCTACGAGGTCCGTGCTAGGCTTCTGAACCTACAGAGCTGTAAGATGATAAACATGTGTTGTTCTAAGTTGCTCAGTTTGTGGAATTTTGTTACGGCAGTGACAGGAAACTAAGCCCAGCTGATTGTCCACCTACTGTGTGCTGGGTGCTTTGTCCACGTTCTTGTTAATCCCCACAGCCTAGGGAAATCTGGCAAAGCTGGAATGGTAGGTAAATGCCCATTTTACAGGTGGTGGAACTCAGCTAGGAGAAATGGGGTCTCCTATCCAGCCTGGAACGGGGGCTGAGTTTTTCAGGCCTGGCTCTGACGCCTTTTCTCCAACACGAGCTTCTGGGACATGACGATGGAGAGCTCCCTGAGTGTCCACCCACTGCTCATCAGGGACGGCCCCGAAGGCTGTGGACATCCAGCCAGACCATGGTGTGGACGGGCCATGTCACTGCCTGTCCCGTCTCTGCAGAGGGCACAGGTCTGGCCAACACTGGGCCCCGAGTGTGCAGTGATGTGATGATTCGGCTCTGTCACTTGCTGCCTGGGTGGCCATCACTAACCTCTCAGTGCCTCGCTTTCCTTTCATCTATAGAACAGGGTGACAGCAGGGCCTACCGCCTGGTGCTACATGAGGATTCAGCGTTAAGGGCTGAGCACAGTGCCCGGCACGTATCGGCACTCGACACACGTGAGCTGGTTTTGTGATTAGAATGAACACATCCCCGTGTTTTGAGGACCTACCTGTGCCAGGCAACCTGGGAGGCACAGGCGCGCATGAGCCGAAACCCCCCAGCAGCCCTGCAAGGAGGGGGCGAAGAGGCCCACGAGGAAGATGTGATCAGACACCAGCCGAGTGACTTGTCCGAGGCCACGTGCCGGGACCCAGCCAGGCTTGATTCAAAGCCAGGTTCGGCTGCCTGCTTCCAAAGCCCGGACCCTTTCCAGTCCTTCCCGCCACCTCCGGAACCTGGCAGAGGTGGGGGGGGTGCAGGGATTGTTCACGGGAGATCCTTGGAGGGCTTAGGCTGTGTCTGGCACAGCCCTAGGGACGGCCAAGAGCACCGGACACACCGGACAGAGGACGAGCCCTGTGTTACTGGAATGCTGTGTCTCCCCCCAGCCCCCCAGGTCTGCTGGCTCACTAACCATTCGGATCTCAGCCTAAATGCCACCTCCTCGGAGACGCTCTCCTCTGACCGCCCACCCTAGTGCCCTCCTTCCCTCTCTAGAGCTGTCTTGTTTGTGTGGCGGGGCTCCATGTGGACAGCCGGCCTGACTCCGGATCTGTCACTTCCCAGCAGAGTGGGCCTGGGCACGGCGCTTGGCCTCCGCCAGTCCTGTGTCCTTGTCCTTCCAGCCCAGCCCACGAGCACGACCCACGGATACGAGGCGGAAAGGCATTCTGGAAGGGCAGAGTGTGGTTCGAAGGCAGCGTGACGGCTTTATGAAGTCAGAAGACAGTCCTGGCCCTGCTGAACGCCAAGGGATTGTGAGCAAGGCCCAGTCACTTGTCCAAAAGAAATACTTTTTCCTTTTAAGGTAATGAGCTAGATATTTATATATTGAATTTTAGGGTCTGTTTAAAACCGACCACTGGATGCATTTGTCTGGAAATCGAGTCCCCGGCCTTGTTCTCCAGCCTTATTGCACGTCTCCACACCCCGCCTCGCTCCACGCTTCTCTGAACCCTTCTGCAAATGTTCCCTGAGCATTCACGGCGCTATGTCCCCCTCGAGGTGCCGGGAGAACCATGGTGAGGAAAAGCAGACCTATCGCATACCACGGCGTGGCGATGGTGGGGGAGACAGGCAGGAACTAAATGATCGATGACCCAGGCTAAAGTTTCAACCACGGGAACTTCAAGGCCATGTGCTGAGGCTGGGGAGGGAGGTGTCTGACCAAGCCAGGAAGGTCTATGGAATAAACCAAGGTCTGAAGGAAGAGCAGGGTAGGAAAGCCTTCCAGTGAGCGGGAACAGCATGTGCAAAGACCCTGTGGCAGAGGAACCCGGTACTAAGGAAGAACAGAAAGAAGAACCCTCCCTCCAGCTGCCTCCTGTACTTATCCCCTGGGACATCTTCCTCCCGGCACGATTCCATCTCTGCTTGGTAGAAGCCTCTCCACTCTTCAAAGCCAAGGTCAAATGCCTCCTCTTCCAGGAAGGCTTCCAGGACATACCCTTTCCTCCTTCCCCAGGAGAAAGGATCTCTCCCGTCTGTGTCTCCCCCCAGCACCTCCTTGGGCCCTCATTCACACCAGTTTGCATGTGGACTCTGCATCCATGTCCCATCTCTCCAACCTGAACATACAGCCTCAAGGGCAGGTACTGTGTCTTCTCCAGTGTAGACTGGAGTCACATGGTCCTGGGTTTAAATCCTAGTAGAGGCCACTGAGTAATGGGAATTTGCATACACCTCTCTGGGCCTCAGTTTCCTCATCTGGCGAAGGGGGGATAGTGTGAGGATGTGGCATGGCCATGCAGCCCCCGGCTGGGCTCTGAGCAGCCGTGAGAGAATGCGCTTGTCCAGGGGCTTGGAGCAAAGAGGAGGAGGAGGAGGCTTGTTATTATCCTGAGAGCCTCAGGGCTTTGAGGGCTTCAAGGGGCTTAGACTCACGTGGACCTGAGTTTCCCAAGTTGATCTGATGGCAAGAAATAACTGAGCCACTTGTTAGAAATTCATATTCCCACGTCCCGCTCCTGAGTTTCTGATTCGGCAGGTCTGCGGTGGAGACAAGAAACCTGTACTCTAAAAAAGCTCCCGTATAGTTCTGATGTGCAATTTGGTGGGGAAACTGAGGCCCAGAGGAAAGAAGTGATTTTCATGTGTGTGTGTCAGATCAGATTAATCACCCCAGTTCTTCTTCCCCTATGACAGGACTGTGCACCTACATCCTTGGCCAAGTAACCCCACAGGGCCCACTGATGCTGGGCTGGGCCCTGACACTTACTCTGCTGATGAGCTAAGGGCAGCTGTTTGCGTGGCGTGGCTCCCCTTCGAGAGAGACAAGCCCGGGGTGGTTGCTGGTCCAAGGAGACACATGAAACAGGCTGAACCCAGCCCCCATTCTGGAGCCCCACCGGCACAGAGAGCCCGGCCAAGGTCAGCCAGACCCCAGCTGCCCCACAGAGCAGTGAGTGAGAAAATGTGTTTGTTCACTGTTGTAAACTACTGAGCTGTGGGTGGTTTTGTTATGCAGCATTGTTGCAGCAACAGCTGACTAATACACTAGGGTCAACAGCAAATGAATGACAGAGCTGGGATTCAAACCTGGGTCCCTGCTCCTAATCCAGTGCTGTTTCTCACTGCTTCTCTGCCTTTCAACCCTGAGGGTCCCCTGTATCCCCATCCCCTGGGAGCCCCTCACTTCCATACTCTGCCCCATCTCTACTCTCTGGGGACATGCAGCTCCAGACGAGAGGGGCCCATCCCGGCAGTCCAGACCCCACCCCTTGCTGCTAACAAGCTGAGGCTTCTGGAGTGGGCAGTTCCACCCTCAGGGCTCCCAGATGGACGAGAGGAGGCCCCTATAGCCAGGGAAACGGCTCCGGGAGCTTCTCTTCTGGCTTCTCCCAGCTGAAAAGAGCTCCCTCCGGTCCACCCACATTGGGAGGCTGGGCCCGCCCAGCTCAGAGCTTTGTCAAGCCAGAGAAACTTGAGGCTGAGGCTTTATAATCTGTTACGTGTCTTTACCAATACCTTCTAGCTTTGGGGGACTCTCTCAGATCACCTGCCTTGAGTTAGCTCCCCCCAGACCCCAATCTGAGTGGGGGTAAATGCACCCGTGGCCCTGCAAGCCTGCAGGGACACGGTCACAAACATGCCCTCTCGGCCACAGCAACGCCACAAACAGTCACAAACAAAACCACACTCCTCAGACACAGACACACAGACAGGCAGAGCCACATTCTGATGTGCAAACTCACGCTCAAATGCACGACACCCCCCAGCCCCATCCCCCAGGCCCCTCAGGTTGAGAGACACACATGCTCAGGAATGCGTGTATAAATAAGAAGCCACGTGGTCAGTCACATGCATTACAAACACACACATCAACACACCCATAAACATGCAGACTCACGCACAGCCAGACCCACGGTCAGAGTCAAGGTTCCCTGGACACACCCTGACTTTGCCAGAGCACTGGAGTCCGTTAGACCTAGTCAATTCCTGCCTCCCACTCTTCCTGGCTTTGTGACTTGACTTATCTGAGTGTCATCTGTGACGTGAGGACACAGACACCTTCTCAGGGAGGCCAGGGGCATATGGTGAGGTCCTGTGTGGAAAGCACCCCTCAACCAGATGAAGCTGGTTGTCCCTCCCCTTGCATGTCCTTGTGTGTGCCCTTCTCCCCTCTCAGAATCCCATCTCTTTCTTTTGTCCCTTCAACATTCTACTGGTCCTTCAAACTGCGGGTTAAGTCCCACCTCCTCCAGGAAGCCTTCCTGGGCCTGCCCTGCACCTCCACCTCTGGATCCCCTGTGTGCCTACTATGCAGGCCCCACTTTGCATCAGAAAGCTAAGCCGGGGATCCCACCCACTTTCCCCCCTGCAGCCTGGCCCCCCTCAGCTCTTCCTTAAGCCCTGCTCGGACCACGCCCACTGCAGGCGCACTGCAAAAGATGTTGAGTGAATAACTGAGGGCACACTCCCAGTGCCAACCGCAAGATCTACCCAAAGGTGCCATAATGTACTGGATAATGATAATCTCCTGTGGCCTCAGGTGGGGGATGAGGCTGGGAAGCATCTCCGGGACTGGGGCTGGGCAGAAGCCTCAGTGGAGTGGACCGAAGAGAGAGTGGGCGGGGGTGAGACCGCAGTGTTCGGGCCACTTGTTATTTTTTTTGCTGTGAAGGGAAGGAGGGCCGAGCACGGAGGGTCAGCGACATGGGGCCGCAGGAAGGATTATTAAAGGCGAGTTGAAGGAGAAGAGTTTTGCTGGAGTCAGAGCGGAGCGGGCTGGGGGGTCACAGGAAGCACTTGCTGTGGAAACTGCTAGATGCCCACCCAGACTGTCTCCCCGCCTTCCGCTGTGACAGGTTCGAGTTAGGCTGGGAGACACCACACGTCCCGCCTCCCCGTGTCTCGGAGAGGCCACGTGACCAAGGCTGCCGCTGGACCGTGTGCGGAAGTGGCGGGAGGTACTTCCGCCCGCCCGCCTGGCTTCACGCGTCGCGCTGCCCCGGGGCTCCTCTCTCCGCTCGCAGCCGGGCCGCGACTCAGCGGGGAGGGCGGTGCAGCGACACGGAAGGACCCGGGTCCGCGCATCTCCGAGTGGATCAGAGCCACCCCGCTGGCCCGGACCCTCGCAGGGAAGAGAAACACATTTCTGTGTTCTTTAAGGCACCAAGCGCCGGGTCCTTTTGTTACAGCAACTTAACTTTCACCTTCAGTAATGTGCGCTGGACAGATGGCAGCAATTATTATAAACGCCACCCCGGCGCAGCGGGGGCGCTGCCTCCCCCAGGGGGGCGGATCGCGGGAAAAGCCTTTGAAGGGAAGAGATCACTGCACAGATGCGACGGGGCCTTGCGGGAGGGCCGGCAGGACGCGCGCGCACAGCGGGACGGGGCGCTCCCGGCGGCGTCTGGAGCGCTTACCTGCCTGGTTGGTGGTGATGTTCACGGAGGCGAACTGCGGCGAGAAGGGGCTCTGGTCGGTGACGCCGTTCACCGCCTGGATCTCGAAGGTGTACTGGGTGTGCGCCAGCAGGTCGCTGATGTAGATGCGCGGCTCGGTCAGGCCCAGCTGGCGCGGCGCGTACTGCACGTTGTCCCCGCAGCGGGTGCAGGCGCCCCGGCCCGAGCCGCAGCTTTTGCAGATGATGTTGTACACGAGATCCTCACGGCCTCCGGAGTCGCGCGGAGGGCTCCACTCTAGCATGAGGGAGGTCTCGTTGACGCTGGAAATCACAGCCTGGGGTGCGGAGGGGATGGCTGGGGAGGGGGAGAGGCGTTAGTCCGTGGGGGCCTGTCCCCACGAGACCAGTCTGTGTCCACTGCCCTGGCTCCAGCCCAGGCCTCCCAAAGGACGTCCTCAAATCCTTTCTCCTCTCCACCCACAGGAGAGATGTTTCTAGAATATAACTTACCCTGCTATGCATCTGCTTAAACCTTTCCCTCCGGGTTCCAACCTCCTCAGTGCTTGTTACTGGGGACAGTCTTTTTGTGTTTGCGATTACACCTGCCCAAGCTCTATTTTCTCCTTTTTTATAACATCCAGCTTTATTCTTGGTAGCAATATGTCTAGCTAAAAGACAACATTTTCCAGCCTCCTGTGATTAAGTGCTGCCCACTGATATAGATCAGTGTTGTTGACTAGAACTGTCTCTGTTTTCTAAGGAGATAGACAGCTCTCTGTTGCCTAACATGTGTGTGATGGCTGGAACTTCAGCAGCCACGTTGGACTATGAAGTGGCATTAAGAATAGAAAACATTCTCTGGATGGCAGAAAGAGCCAGGTCCCAGAGACCATTGGGGATTTACCATACTATCCCAGGACTGCCTCCTTGCTCTTCTTTTTGGTGAGAGAATAAATCTGTGTGGTTTGAGCTGCTGGGGTCAGCTCTCTGTCATTTGCAGTAGAATGCCATTCCTGTCTAATACAGGGGTTGTATTACTGCCCTCTTAGTCACCCCTTTCCTGGAGAACTTTGGCCTGTGATTCAGGCAGCCGCTGCCAGGTAAGAACACCGGGCAGCCTCCTCTACTACAGACACCACCTGTGTGGGTCCTTCTCCTGCCAAGCCTCACAACCCCATCCCTGTGTGAATCAAGACCTTCACTTGCTCCTCCACGTGACTCAGCAGAAGGGGGTATGGAGCCAGATGCCAGCTCCACGGTGCCTGCCTGGTGGCAGCACGACCACCCCAGGACGGTCCCTTTTCAACCCAGTAATTGGCCTGGCTAGAACGGGACAGCCACCCACCCCTCACTCTGAGCTCTTCTGCAGGTAGACTCGGGACTCCGTCAGGGGCCCCGGGACGTACTTGTGCAGGGCATGTCCAGCGGGTCCAGGTCTGCTCTGTAGTAGCCGTTGCGGCAGACGCAGTTGGTGGCCCCTTCTGAAGTGGTCCGGCTGTTGATGGGACAGTGGGTGCAGGCCTCGTCCCCTTGGTTGGCCTTGAAGGTTCCAGATGGACAACCTGGAAGAGACGATGAGGAGAGTCACCAGGGAAACCAGATGAGGACTCAGAGGCCACGAGGCATGGAGGGGCCACACAGCCTCATGGAGGGACCACATAGTGTCATTGCTGGGAAACTCCATTTCCTGGAGCTTTTGGAGTCTTCAGGCTCCAAAGTGGCAGTTCTAGCTCTGTCTGGCTACCTGGTTTCTTGTTCCTGAAGCTGTCTGTGGGTTCAGCTGGGGGCTCATAGCAATCTTCCCTCACCTCTCCCAGCTTGGCCATGTCATGGCCTCTGGGATCGGTCCTGACCTAGTCAGGAGGCATTTGAAGAAGTCTGGAGCAGGGTCCGCGGGGCCCAGTCTTGCTCACTGGTGTCTGGCTGGGCCCTGATTCTTGTAACTGGATTCCTGGGTTCCAGACAAGTGAGGCAATTGCTTTGCAGAATACAAGTCCTAGGCTAGTGCGGGGCACATGGAGAGGTGATGTAGAGCAGAACAGAACACCGCCTCTGCAATATGCCAGACCTGGGTTCGAGTACCTGTTAGGCCTTTTACTAGCTGTGTGGCCCTAGACACGTGACTTGACCACTCTGAGACTCAGTTTCCTTATTTGTAAAATTATGATTCTAAGGCTCATTTCTGCAGGGCCATTGGGAGTATTTGCGTAAGTATATAAGGCACATTGCCCAAGGCCTTGCACAGTGTAGATGCCCAGTGAATAGTAGTTGTTATAGTTGGTGTTTGATCAATTTGTCAGACTAAAGGGGGCCTGCAGAACCAGGGCCAGCCTAAGGAGGGCAGTGTGGGCACTTGGCCTGCGTTAGGCAATCTGGGTTCTCCCAGGGGCTGCGGCCTTCATCCCTGCTCTGGGGCCCAGGCCCTGCAGCTCCAAGCATGGAGTTAGGTTCTGCAAGAGCAGCCATCCTGTGTGTGCATGTATTTGAATCTACCCTCCCCATCCTGCTGGCCCTGGGCTGGGACTCAGGAGGCTGAGTGGGGGTCTAGGGCTAGGCCATGTCCCTTCCCCAGCCTCAGCATACTGGGGTTTACAATCCCAGCTCTGCTGTGATGCCTTGGAGGGACGGTGCAATGGGTAAGTGAGTGGGTGGAAGGGAAAGAGCTTTGCAGCGAACAAGATCCCCCTTGGGACGAAATGCAGGTAAACCATCCACAGGCCAGGGGCCCTTAACCTGGAGTACGTTTCATGCCTGGGTGCTGTGTGTTCCCTAGCAAGTGATTCAACCTCTCTGAGCATCAGTTTCCTCGTATGTAAACAACTACCATAAATTTCCCTAATTTATTTTTCCAGCCCTCGTCTTCAAGGCTTATCTTCCAAGTCCAAGTCTTAGCAAATCACTCTCCCCAACCCCTCAACCCTGCCTTTCTTGGTGCTTGGAACATCACTGGGGTTTGGAGTGCTTGACTCCCCTGCCATGTTCATCTAGGGGTCTCTTGGTCATGCTCTCAGCCCCCCAGGATCGGAGCCATGTCTGTTTCCCAGCTGCTTGCCCTGTGCTAGCTCAGAACCTGGCACTGGGCAGGGGCTCTGTAAATACTTCTTGAAGCCACCTGCTGAAGCGGAAAGAGCTGGGTTCTGGGGATCACACAAGCAGGAGGTGAACACAGTGTCATGTGCAGATTGCCTGGCAGATCCCAGATCCACCTGTGTGAGCAGGGTGACCTCGGGCAAGTCACTTAAAAGGTTTCCTTATCTGTAAAATGGGAGAATAGTACGTACCGCCTAGAGTTGTGAGTTTTACCTTGTTTAATTTATGTAAAAATGCTTAGAATAATTCCTGGCAGTACTGTTATCTGGTTCATTAGCAGTTTGCTGAGTGACCTTGGACAAGTTGTTTGACTTCTCTGAGCTACAGTCTCCTCACTGGTGAGGGCGCATCCACCATATAAAGTGGCCGTGAGGATTCCACGTGGTGGACACAGTAGCTGGCACAGGGTCAGAGCGGGGATGTGCATCCTACCATGCGTGAATGAAATAGGTGCTCAGGAGATAATCCAAGGACAGGGGCTCCTGGGACACTAGGAAACAGCACCTCCAGGTCCCACCTCTCCTGCCTTTTGGAGGGAGCTTCTGGAAGGTGGGCCAGCAAAGATGGCAGCGATGCCAGTCAACGGCCTCCCTGACCAGGCCCTGTGGGGATCTCAGCCCAGCTGAGAAGCAAGGTGGAGACAGGACTTGGATACAATCAACAGGCCACGGATACAACCAAGAGGCCACGGATACAACCAACAGGCCACAGTGACACCAACAGGGATGGCAACAAGTGCCTCTGGGGAGTTGCTATGGCCTCGGCTGTAAAGCTGGGGAAAGCAGGGCTCCTGGGGTGTAAATACGTAAGTGGCTAACATTTACTGGGCACTTATTAAGTGCTGGCACGGTCCTGAGGACGTTACCCACCTGAACTCACGTAAGCCTCACCCAGCCCTGTGACAGAGGTAACACCATCACTCCGTTTTCAGGTGTGAGAATAAAAGCGTAAAGGGATGAGGTAACGTTCCGAGGCTGTGGGCTCACCGTGGCAGGGCTGGGATTCACCCCCAGGCGCTCTGGCTGCAGAGGCCACGTCTGTAACCACCACGCCACACTGCCTTTAAGTGACTGACTTTGCATCAACAGCCCATGAGTGTCGGGCAGGGATTGGCAGCTCTCATCTCTGGGCGCCCGTCCAGGGCTCTCTCCACTTTGCTGCGCTGGCTCTGGGGCCCCTGAGTCCTCCTGTCCTCCCTCCCTCCCTTCCCCCTTCCTCTTAGGCACCAGCCTTCCCCTGCAGGCTGCGTGAAGGGGCAGCTTTACCACCTTGGCACTGCCCAGGGCTCCTGGGGCAGTCAAGACATGCAGGCTGCAGCCCTGGCTCTGGTCAAACAGTCAAGCTCTCTGAGCCTCAGTTTCCTCCTCTGTAGAATGGGGGCACAGGGCTCCTATGAGTGCCCAGGACCATTCGAATAGATGCCAAAGGGTTTTGGCCCCAACATCAGGACCCTCCTGGACCCCCCTCTGGAGAGAGCCCGCACAGCCCCGCCTGCCTCCTCCATCTGCCGGGCATTCCCTGGGCCCGGCTGGCGGGTGGCTGTTCTCCTTTCCCTCCGCGCCATGCCGGCCTCTCCATGTGGACCGCCTTCCTGGCTGCCCTCTCCCCGTCGCTGTGTCCTGGCCCCTCTCACACTCCCCAGGCCGCCCCTTCCATACGCCGTCCCTCACTAGCCCTGCTGCCTGGTCACCCCGACCCTCCCGCTGGGCATTGCATGGCTTCTGTGCCTGCGGCCCCGTGCTCTGTAAAACCCGCTCCTCTCTGTCCTGGGAGGTGGCATCGCTCTCCACCCCGATCCTCCCTACCCCCGACAGCCAGTCGATTACCAGGTCTTCCCTCCTCGGCAGTGCCTCCTTTCTGCCGCCTCCCCCGCCACGGGCATCTAGAAAGCTCTTCCCAGCCGCTCCCCCGCCTCTCGTGCCATCTGGCCGCTTCCCGCCCACCCTCCAGAGCCAGCTTTCTGGAGTGCAGACCTTTCCACGTCACTGAAAAACCCACAGTGGCACGCGCTGGAATATTATTCGGCCCTAAAAAGGGAGCGCTGACACATGCCACAACACGGATGAACCCTGGACATATCGCGCGCAGGGGAAGAAGCCGGCCGCGGACGTGTGATTCTGTTTCTGTGAGATGCGTCCAGAACAGGCGCATCTGAGGAGACAGAAAGTCGATCAGCGGTTGCAGAGGGCTGGGGACGGGAGGACGGGGAGCGACTGCTAATGGGTAAAGGGCGGCTTCTGGGGGCGACGGAAATGGTCTGAAATTGATTGGGCGATGCTCGCACCATTCTGTGAATATACTAAAACCCCTGAATTGCACAATTTCAAGAGGTGAATTGGGTGGTGTGTGAACTATGTCTCACGAAGCTGCTATTCAGAACCACGCACAGTGGCTCCCATCGGGCAAGGGGAGCTCAGTCTTCAGGGCCCCCAGGGCCCTCGGGGCTGGCATGTGCCCCACTCCACACTCAGCTGCGTACAGCACCTGCCCCCAGCCCACCCACAGCCCTGGCCTTTGTCCCTCTGGCCGTGTGGCCCAGAGCACCAGGCCAACTCCTACACCCCTTTCAGACACCACCTCTTCTAGGAGGTCTGCCCGGAGCCCCCGGCAGGGTTTGGGTGCCTATTTTAATTACTTACTTGTGAATCTGTCTACCCGGCTGGACTGTTAACTCCCAGTCCAATGCCGGCTGCCCAGTGGGTGACGGGCGGATGAACGAGGAGCTGGAAGAGTATCCAGCTCAACCCACTTGGTTAACATTCGAGGAAACCGAGGCCAAAGGGGAGCGGACAGATGTGGCTCGTCGGTAGCAGAGGCAGAGTCTGACCCCAAGTCTACTTTATGACCGTGGGGTGTGCTGGGGCCTTTTCTCCCCGAGAGAGGCCTGGGGTGGCCACCCATCCACAGTGCCCTGGGGCACGCTGCTCCCAGCCTCTGGGGCTGGGAGGGCACCGTCCTGCCAGCATCTGAGTGTCACATGCAGGACTGTGAAGAAGGCAGTGAGACCTGAAGGCAGACACGGGCAGCTGTATCTCTGACAGGTGCATGGGCTTAGGTCGGTTTCCTCCCCTCTGAGACTCAGTCTCCTTATCTGGAAGGGGCTGATAACGCCTTCATGGTACAGAGGACAGGGGGAGCCTCCGATTGGGTCTCTGCTCCATTTGGCCTCCCTGCCAATCCTCCACATTAGTTGGAGTGACCTGTTTAAAACGCATCGGCCCCGCCACGCCCTGCCTAACCTCACCTCCTCACTGCACGTGGAATACATCCACGTGCCTAGCGTGGCCGCAAGGCTTGCGAGTTCGGCCCTGGTGGTCTCCCAGCCCACTTCCTGTCCCCCTCTCCTGATCACTGTGCTCCCACCTGTGGGTTGTCAAGGGGGCGGTCTCACCTCAGGGCCTTTGGCCGTGCTGTACCCTCTGCCTGGAATGCGTCCCGCTCTGCCCATGGCGGGCTCCCTTTCCTCCTTCAGACCCCCTCTTGGATATCACCTCCTCTGAGCAGCCCACGCCCACCACCCTGGCTAGAGCGAGTCTCTCTTGCTGTGCTCTGTTTACGTCTCCGTTTCCTTCACTGACCCTCACTACAATTTGCAATTATATCAGGAAGCAGCTTGCAAACCTCTGTGTTGTCTTTTCACTGCACTGGAAGTTCCTGGAGGGGGAAGAGGAGCCGGGCTTGCCTGGTTCCCTTTGGTTCCCCAGCTCCAGGCAGGGTGGTGGGGCCATAGCAGCGCTCAGTACATACCGGGGGAACGAACGAACATGCCCCTTACAGGGTGTTGTAAGAGTCAGATGAGAAAGTGGGTGAGCAAATATTTAGCCAAGTAAATACCCGTTTGGGTACCACCAGTGTCATCTCAATCGCATCAGCCGCCACCGATGCCCAGCTCCCTCTCTGCCTCTCATTCTTCTCCCCGTGGTCGTCCCAGGGCCTGTCTGTTAAGCAGGGTGACCAAATCGTCCCCATTTCAAACTGCAAGGCCGGTATCTTGGAGACTCCCTTGGTCCCGCCGGACACCTCTCCCACCTGTCACTCTCTCATCGGCTTGCACTTCCCTACATCTCCCGGCTGCACGCCCTGGTCCCCGTGCCCGAATGCCATTCTCCCCCATCTTCCTGGCCCCTCGGGTTGGTGACTCTGACACACGTGTTCCCTTCTGGGGGCCTGCCCTTCCCTCCCCTACAGCAGCCAATTCAGACCTCCACGGCAGCACCCAGGCCTGCTCTGTATGCAGCGCTGTGCCGGTAAACTGGCTGATTAGGAAAAAAAAAAGGCTTGGATTGGTGTTTGCCGATTTCTGAGGTATAAATACTCCCAGCCAGAGCAAATTCCAGGCTACTGATTTGAGCTCACTGCACACGGAGTTGGGAAGATGTGTGCACAAGCCAAGCCGGCACAGAGCCGCTCCAGCCTGACCCGCACGTGCGTGATCTGTGACTTATCTTTGTTGTGCCCGCTGGCTAGTGAACCTGGGATGGGCAGGGGCTGGGTCTTGAGTCTCTAGCACCTCGCACAGGGTCTGGCACATCGCGGGGGCTCCGCCAATTCAGTTCACTGAATGGAGGCCGGTCTGTCTCCCTGGTTGGACAACGAGTGGCTCGAGGGCAGGGCTGTGGGCCTGCGAGGGTTGGCGTGCAGAGCACTAGAATACGTAGCAGCACGTGCCACGTCCGCGTCAGCTATTGTTCTCATCCAGCACGGAGGACAATGGTCCTTCCCATTTGTTACGAGCTCTCCAGGTGCCCGGTGCTAAGCGCTTTTCTCAATTATTCTACAGGGCCACCCACTGAAGGAGTTATCACCCCATTTTACAGATAAGGAAACCGAGGCTCAGAGGGGGTGAAGTGACTGCCCTAGGGTCACATAGCTAGTAAATGACAGAGCTGGGGTTCATTTCAGGTCTCTGTGATTTCAAAGACCTTGTGCCCAAATACCACTGGTCACAGAAATTACCAAGTGGTCGAATGTCAAGGCTGGAGACTCTCTTGTCGGGCCGACTGTGGGGATGGGCCCTGCTGGGGCCTCTCGGCAAGGCAGGGGCAGAGCCTGTTCCCCAGGCTTCGGGGCCCAAGCGGCCAGCCAGCGCCCGCCTTCTGCAGTTGCCAAGAGCCCTTGGCCAGGGAACCCGAGGCAGGATGGCAGCCGGCCGGGGAAGGGGAGGGAGGATTACAGGGAAACAGATTTTCACCCCGCCTGCCCCCTGGGCTCTGGGGATAGGTGATAATTGACCGAGTGAGCCCTGAGTCAGGCCGAGGCAGGGCTCCATCTGGGCCTGGCACGGTGGGGCTGCTAATTGGCACTGATGATCCTCAAAGCCTCAATGGCTGGCCCGCTGCCTCCGCTCCCCCTCTCCTCCCAGGGACTCCGGTTTAATCCTGAAGATGACTGATGCCACCTTGGAGTCAACAGCTCGGTCAGGCCCAGAGTGCCAGGCCGCGGGGGCTTGGAAGGAGCATCTCTGTCTTCCTTGGGGTCCTATAGACCAGAGGCTCTGGGTAGAGGTGGCATCTGAAAAGGTTTGCTCCCTGGGGTCTAGCTCCCGCCCCCCAGCACCTGAGCAGGAGGTCTGATGAAACTGAACCCGTGCATGGACCGTGGAGTCGCTGCCAGGGCCGAATCCCAGTCCTGCCTCTCATCAGCTGTGTGACCTGAGCAAGTCACCTAAGCTCTCTGTGCCTCAGTTTCCTGCCTGTACAATGGGGATAATAATAATAATCCTGACTTTGTATTCGTTGGGAAGATTAAATGAGTTAATAAAAGTAAAGTGCTCAGAACAGTGTCTGCCTGGCTCATGTTAAGTGCTATGTAAGTGTTCGCTATTGTTATATACATTTGTTCCTAGTATGTGCCAGGCAATGGGACATTGAGACAAGAGGCCCCGGCCCTGGGCCACGACAAGGCAGGGGCTGGCACGCCTTCCTCTAACCAGCCTACCTGCTGCTGCTGTGGGCAGAGAGGCCAGCACGTGGGCTCTGGTGTCAGCGGCGCCAGGTCTGCAGTGCAGCCAGCTCCCTTTCCTGCCCTGGGAGCCCCGGGAATAAGTTCTGGGTCTGGGTTGGGGAGAGGAGTTTGACTGGATAGAGAAAAGAGCCCTGGGCCGGGGTGGGGGGCCGCAGCCCAGGCTACTTGCTGCTCCCCCAGGCCTCGGCTCTACCTGTCAAAGGAAGGCACTGGCTGGGACCGTCTCTGTGGCCTCCTCCAGCGGTCAGCCTCTGGCTGTGGACAGCTCAGGCACCCAGTACTGGGCCCTTACCTTCTCTCTGAACTGCGGAAAGACCGATTTGCATATTTTCAGGGGCTTGTGCTGTAGGTCAGGGCTGGGCTTGTGGTGTTCTTGCGGCTAGCGGGAGGGGTTTTGGGGTCTGCCTCATTCAAAGTGGCTTTTGCATATTGCACGCTTCTTGCTTTTGCTACCGAGGTTAACCCCGCAGTCAGTCCCCTTGGACTGGCTGGGCAGGGCGCCCAATCCTCCGTACCGTAGGCAAAGGCGCGCTGGAAGCAGGAAGGCAGCTCCCGGGATGGGGAGGAGGAGCTTCCAAGCACTGAGTGCCTAGGATGTGCCGAGCACTGGGCCAGGAGCCCCCCAGCCAGGCCCTCATTAGTCCTTAGGACCACCCTGTGCATAGGAGGTGTTATCCCCATTTTAGAGGTGAGGAAACTGAGGCTCACAGAAAGGAAGTGCCTTGTCCAAAGTCCGCCCCAAGGGTCGTAGTGTTCCTTCCCCTGAAGAAGGGTTTCCCTCCCTGCGCGCTCACTCCTCCTTCACCCTTTCTTCCCCCGTAGGAGGGGGCCTGCCTGGACAAGATGGGCGAAGTCCAGGGAGTGCCGCAGGGCCATCTCCCTGCTGAGGTAGCTCCCACTGAGACCACCCAGGGGTGTCAGTCATCCTGTCCCCCACGCGCCTCCCCCCATGCCAGGCCCCCCGCCACCCGCCTGCTGGGGCCCAGCTTTGTGGAACCCTGCCAGTGGCTGGCAGGACCACAGAAGTCAGGAGGCAGCAGCGGGGAACTGCGCGAACATGCCTCCCCTTCGCCTGAGGGGCACCCGGGCCTCACCAGGCCGGCCCCCATCCCCGCCATCTGTTGAGTCACTCCTCTGCTCAAGAGCCTTCGGTGGCTCTCGTGCCTGCAGAGAGTCCGGCCTGCTTAGGCCTCCCTCCCACCTGGCAGCTTCACTCCCGCACGCTCTCAACGCTTCTTGCTTTTGCTACCGAGGTTAACTCCGGGCTCCGGCCACGGCAGGTGCTTCCAGCTCCCTGGGCAAGCCGTGCTCGGTCTCACTCTCGGTGCTTGCTCAGACGTCCCCTCCGCCTCACATGCTGTCCTGGCTCCTGCCTGGCTAACTCCTTTTCATCCTTCAAATCTCAGCTCCAGCCGGAACCACCTTTTGGTCCTTCTCCGAGGATGCCATGCCCTGCCAGGGCTGGGTTTGGGGCTTCTCTCCTATGCTCGTGGGGTGCCTGGCACGTTACCTCTGCCGCTGCACGATTGTACAGGATTGTGGCTGTTCCCTGTCCTGCCAGGCTGTGAGCAGTGACAGGGTCGGCAGGCACCCCCAAGGTCTGGCCCCCATGTGATAGACAGGAGGGCTCAGGAAGTGTCTGTTGACTGACTGAGGCCCAGAAAGGAGGAATCTTGTGCTTAAGGTCACTGGGCTGTGTGTAGACTGGAGATTTTGTTCTCGGCCCCTGAGCTCCTCCCTATGCCCTCGGTGATGGGCTTTCAAGGCCTCCTGCCTTTGTCCTTGGCATTTGGTTAATGTCTGTCTCTCCCTCTCCCACTGCCCAGCTGTGAGTGCCACGAGGATGGCTGCTGCACCTGCCCTGTTGACTGCCTGGCACAGAGCTGGCACAGAGTAGGCGCTCTGTAACAGCTCCCTGATGACAGGCTGGAAGGCCAGTGGTTCCCTCTGCCCAGGGCCAGAGCGACCAGAGCTTTCACGACAACTGTGTCTGTTCTCCAGTCGTGTGCGTGTGTGGAGCGGTGCGGCTCACGGTCTCCCAAGTGAACCAGACACTGAACCCCACAACCTGCAAAGTTGGGTGAGGCTGTTTTGTGGCCCGGCCCTCCCAGCGCCTGGACCCCATGTCCCTCCCAGCCCCGGCTCTGGCCTGCCCACCCCCCTCGTGACATCCCAGCTCCCCCACAGTAGGGGCTGAGAGCTCCCGCCCTCCCAGCAGGCAGCCCCATTCCTCCAATTTCCTCCCAATTAATCAAGCTCTGAACTTTTTAATTATCTGCCTGCAGGGTGACTCCCCACTCTGGTGAAGCAATTAAGGAAGGACATTTCCAAGTGTTGTGTGGCTGCCGGCAGGCAGTGTTGACCAAGCCCTGATGGAGGAGCTGGTGACAGGAGGGGTGGACAGGAACCCCCTCCCCCAAAGTAGGCCACCGGGAGGTTGTCCTGGGGTCCAATCTGGGGCCGCGCTGTCCAGGGTAACCCCCTCATGCTCATTCAGTGGCTCTTTCTCTGCAGCTAGAATCTGACTTCAAAGATCGCAGACAGCTACCATGTGCCAGGCACTGGGTTGGGTGCCTTACAGTGTCACTGATCTTCATCTTGACTGGGAGTAGGAAATGTAATTATCTCAATTTTACCGATGGGGAAGTGGAGGCTCAAAAGACATGAGGCAACCTCAGAGACGCAGCTGGAATCGGAGGCAGGCGCTGACTGTGCAGCCACCTCACGCTATTGTCTCTTAAAAATCGGTGTATGGTCTGAGAAGGCACCCAGGAGCCCTGAGCAAGGGGAGCGGGTCGACCTCTAGAGGAGACGCCCCCCGAGCTCAAGACCTGCAGAAAGAAGCACGTGGGCTCTCGGCATGCAGGGCTGCCTGGGGGAGAGGGTGCCGCAGGCGGAGGGGACCACCTGCGCAAAGGCGCGGAGGCGTGAAACGGCCTGGTGTGTGGGGGGAGCTACAACAGTTCAGGGTTGCTGGAGCGTGAAGTTCGAGGCCAGGACAGGTGGGAGATGAGGCTGGAGAGGCAGGCGGGGTCTGGGGCTTTGGAAATCAGCAGAACCTTCATGATTCTGTTGTCTCATTTTATGACAACAGAATGCAAGACCCAGACAGGTGTGCTGGCTTGCCTAAGGTCACACAGCAAGTTAGTGGCTGACAGAGCTGGGCTGCAGCCCAGGTGTCCAGATGCCCAGATTTGGAGGGCAGAAAGAGGAACAGGGGAGCTGGAGTGTCACGTCACTGCAGAAGCCTCCTGGATGGTTTCCTGGCTTTCACCCTCCCCTCCCCCTCCCACTGCTGTCCTCCGCAGTCTGCTCCCCACCCGGCAGCCAGGGATCCTACAGAACAGAAATCAGCTCAAGTTCCTGCTCTGCCCAAAGGCCTCCAAATCTCACTTGGAGATTGGGCTCCCCTCTCACTTGGCATAAAAACCAACAGCCTACAAAGCCCCTTCTACCTCTCTGAACTCACCTCCTTGTAAGCTGCCTGCTGTCCATGCCGCTCCAGCCACACTGACTCCTGGCTGCTCTGGAGCACACCAGGCCTCTGCTAGCCCCAGGGCCTTTGCATGTGCTGTTTCCTCTGTCTGGGTCAAGTCCTAGCTCAGTCACTTCTTCACTAAGCCCCCTGCCCAGCCTCACCTCCTCATCTTTATATAACTGGGGTAAATGCCACACACCCCACCCTCCTGAGGAAATGGGGGACAATCAAGTGCCCTTTTCCCCCCAGCTGGAGACTATCACTGCAACGGGGCTCGTAAAAGGCTGGAGCCTCCCACCCTGTACCCTCGGGACCCACAGACGCCGGAATAGCGAGTGTTAAATACTAATCACAATGTGCCCGAAGGGAAGCCGGATGTGTTCGGAAAGCTTGACACATCTGGCAGGGCCGGGCCCAGGCCCCCCAGCACATCTGGCTGCTGTATTGACAGGTGGTGTCGCGGGTCACTGCGGTAGGGCCTGGCAGGCCCAGTCCTGGTGCCACATGGGTGTGATAGCCCCGATGGATCTGGGGAGCATCCCCCAGTCTGCCCAGGGCCCACAGCCCCCCTGTGGGCCCCCTGCTCAGGCACCCACTGTGCCTAACTGGCTGTTCTGAGAGAAGAACTCAGGACCCGGGACCTGGGCTGCCAGATTCCTAAATCCCTGCATCATCCTTCCTGGTGCTGGCCACCCCTGCTGGGTTTGGGGAGCCTGGGAAAGCCCCTTCCCCTCTCCAGATGGGGCAGGGGGTTCAGGGTCACCTCATGTAGCACTTCCCCTTCTATGGGGTCCAGAAATGTGGCCATTGGCTCTACCTGAGGGAGCACCCCGGGCTGAAACCGGCTTCCTCCCTCCTCCCACCTGCCCCAAGAAAACCATGGTCATTAATAAAGGACACAATTAGCTGTCAGCAGAGAACATGTCTGGAATTTTTTACCTGCTTGGTGAGCTCGGTTAAGGCAACAAACCCGCAGACCCCCCGGGGAAGCAGCTGCCACACACCTTTCAGGGGCCCCTTCGCCCGGCCCAGGGCAGGAGGGGGCCTGTGAACTGTTTCAGTGTGGGTTCCGCAGGCCTGGACCTGCGCAGGGCAGTTTTTTGCAGGCCAGTGGAGAAAGTGACAGAGCCAGAGAGATTCCTGGCAGAAATTGTTTTTGTTTTTTTTTTTAACTCAACAGGCAATACGATGCAATACAATTTTCTCCCCTTTCCTATGCTGACTTGGGAGCGCTAGAAGGACTTTAGAGAAAAAGTTAGTTCAATCTCTTCATCGTCTCATTTCACAGCTGGGGAAACCGAGGCCCAGGGAGGGAAAGTGACCTTGTTCGTGGCAGAGGGAAATAAACGTGCCTCTTTTGTCGGTTCTGCGTGGATCCCCTGCTCCCTTAGCACAATCAGAATTTGTTGCCGACGTCTGAGCAAATGTTCTGAAGTCCGAGACAGCCACCTGCACACACTGCCGGGTCCTGGCTACGTGCGGGGGCCAGAGGACAGCGGCAAGTGAGGACGCTTCGTCCCTGACAGTCTAGGGGGTGAGAGACGGAGGGAAAGAAGCAAGGGACAGACGACAATAACAGGCACAACTTGTGATGGGCCGTGAAGGAGACACACAAGGCCTGAGATGGGGGCTCAGGGGGTCACTTTAGGGAGCAGGGTCAGAAAAGGCCTTCCTGAAAAGGTGGCATTTAACAGGCAACACCTGGAGAGAAGAGTAGGAACAATCTTTGCAAAGGTGGTAAAATCTCAGCCCCTTGGTTCCTCATCGGTGTAACAGGGATGAGAGCAGGATATGAATGGGGACCTGACACCCATTTGCTCTCACTCCAACCGTCGGTGACCCCAGACAGAAAGAACTACTATGTCCTGGGAGGAACTTCCTGCCTGGGTACCTTTGTCCTAACAAAGCTGATGTTGGAGGTTTGTCACCCCCATTCTACAGATTAGAAACTGAGGCTCAGGGCAATGAAGTGCCACCCCCAGGGCACATGGACGCCAAGCTCGGGAGCCTCAGCCTCTGCCACCTGCCTCCCTCTCCTTCTGCCTTGTTTGGGTGCTTTCCAGAACCTCCCCCTCCCCCAGCAACGTGAAAGGTTGGTCTGCTGGAGCCCCAGTGGCCTGTGACTTGAATGCTAATGAAAATCCCACTCCAGAGGTTCCAGCACTCGGCACCTCAGGGAGAAAGGATTAGGAAACACAGATACCGAGGCTCCTGATTGGGGGGCCTGGAATCACTCTCTCTCCTAGGGGTGCAGAAACCGTCGCCTTCCTCCTGTTGGCTTCTGGGGAGCAGGAGAAGGCCTCAGCTAACCCAAGCCATAAATCAAATGCACAAGATGTGGCCTGGCAGCCATCCCAGTGAAAAAGATCTGGGGGTTTGAGTTGACCACAAGCCAAAAGCTGCTGAAAAAGCCAATGTGATCATAGGCTGTAAGAGTAGAAGTAGAGTGACAGCCCAGCATCCTCCCTGCTGCTCAGTCAGGGCTAGTTTTGGGCTCCACATTTTAAAGAGGTCCATTGAGTGACAGCGGACAGGACATCTCAGGCCTCCAGCTTGTTTTTCTTCTGCAGCCATCTCTGGGTGGTGCTGGCGGGGTTAGGGGTGAGGTCCCAGGTATAAACTGTTCCAGCAGCCCTTTACAGGCACACGGCAGAGTTGTGGAGCCCCCCTTGCCCTGGAGTATCCTCTCGTTTGGATCCCTGAGAAGTGTGAGTTCAAACCCTCCTGGCCAGAGGGGCTTAGAGATCACGTGTGTGGTTCACCAGGGCCCACCCTTGATTTGAGGATAGACTTACTCAATAAAAAGAGTCAAAGAGCTTTTTATAAATGATCATTTGTGCGCAGCTCTGTGTGCAGCACCAGGCACAGAGTTGAATAAGACAGTCCTTGGCCTGGAAGCTCACTGTCCAGTCGGGGAGGGAGGGCATGATTAGCTGGGGGTGTCCAGGAAGGCTCTCTAGAGGAGGCACTGTTCGAACGGGGTGTCAAGGTCAGAAGAGACCAAAAACATTTCAGACAGAGCAGTGCGTGCAAAGGCATGGAGGGGTGTGTGGGGAAGAGGTGACACAAGGCAAGAGAGGCGACCTGGGATTGTGCCACAGAGGGCTTTGCGTGCTGGGTGATGGAGTTGGGGTTTCCATTTCTAAGAGCAGGGAAGCCAGGGGCGATCCTATGCCAGTGCCCCATGGCCACATAGCCTGGGGGCCCTCAGCCCTCTCCTCCGGCAGCCTGCCCGGCCCTGGCCTCCTTGCGCTCCAGCCACCCGCCCAGCCCCGGCTGCCCCGCTCTCTGGTCTCAACGCTTTCCCGTGTCCTCCCCTGGTCTTCTCCAGATCTCTCCCTCCCCCAGGTCTCCAGCACTTCTTCTTCTGTTGTGACCAGCCCCACCTCTTTATCACTAAAAATGAACTGAGCACCTACTGCTAACAGCGGCACCATTTATTGAGCACCTACTATGTGCCAGGCTGCATATAAGTTATCGGGGGGCCATGGATCACAGTGGCTAGGGGAACAGGCTATGGAGTCAGGGTCCTTCTGGCCTTGAACTTTGGCTCTTCCCCTGACCTTGGGCAAGTTACTGAAGTTTTCTTTGTGCCTCAGTTTCCTCATCTGGAAAATGGATTTATGAATGGGACTTACCCTGTCATGAAGGTTCAGAGTTAATAACGGTAGAGTGTGTCAGCTTTCATCATCAATTTTCACAGCAGCCCCACGAGGCAGGTACTACTGATATTCCCACTTACAGAGGAGACAGTTGAGGTTTTATGAGGCTATGTAACCCACTCACAACCAGTGTCAGAACTGGGAGGGGAATGGCGGAGTATTACAGCTGAGGCCAAAGACAGGGTCTTAACTAGTCTATCCCTCCTCCCCGAGGGTGGGGCCTGGGCTGGGCCCAAGGATCCAAAGCTCAGCCTGGCAGGGGTGGTGCCCAGGTAAACAGGCGGTTTCCAAACAGTGCAAGCAACGCCCAGGGAAGCACGTGGGGAGGAGGTGTGGGCCTGGGAGCCCAGAGGAGAGGTCCTTAGCACTGTCGTTTCCCGGAGATGACAACACTTGAGCTGTCTTGAAAGATAAAGAACGACAAGACAGAAGAAAGGCAGGCAGAGGGAACAGCCTGGGTGAAGGCGTGGAGGTGGCAGGACGCATGGCCAGGCTGAGGACCTGCCGCTGGAACCCCGAGTCCGTGAGTGCAGAGATGCAGGACACGGGGCTGAGCAGGCAGGAGGGGGGACAGCAGTGAGCCACCTGCCCAGCAGCAGATGACAGGTGGATGCCTCTGTGCCCACCGCCTGCAGATCAGGCAGCTCTGTCTATGGCAGGACGGCCTGTGAATCCACAGAGAATCGGGAAGAAGCCTGACCAATCATGAAATCGTCCCTGCCCTGGACCATTCCTGGGTCACAAAGTCCTACATGGCACAGCGGGGACCTGGGCAGCCTAGGCTTCTCTGCAGGGCTCCTTAGAGTCTAATGGATCCCAAACTTTCCTGAGGACAAATGGCTGCCTTTCTTCCTTCCTTCTTATTTATTTAGAGACAGGTCTCACTCTGCTGCCTGGGTTAGAGTGTAGTGGTGTCATCATAGCTCACAGCAACCTCAAACTCCCAGAAGATCCTGCTGCCTCAGCCTCCTGAGTAGCTGGGACTACAGGCGAGTGCCACCACACCTGACTAATTTTTCTATTTTTTGTAGAGACAGGGTCTCCCTGTGTTATCCAGGCTAGTCTTGAACTCCTGGCCTCGAGCGATCCTCCCGCCTCAGCCTCCCAAAGTGCTAGGATTACAGGTGTGAGCCACCACGCCCAACCCCAATGCCTTCTTAAAAAGTTATTTTAAAATACCCCCATTCCAAAAGCTTATGAAGATCCCACACCTACTTAGTTTTAAAGGGTCAAAGTTTGAAAATTACGAGCCAACAGCAAGATTTGCAGCACAAGTGATCTTTGGCCAATGGTCAAGAGACTTTATGACAAATCGCCCAGACGTGGTCATTTTAGAGTGATCACCTTTAAATGGCGCTTCAACCTTCCTCTCAATGTCTCGTTTATTTGAACAGTGTGTTTATGGGGCCCAGGGCTGCTGTGCTATGGTTTTGTAAAAGAGGAGAAACCAGAGGGGGAAGGGGGAGAAAGAGAGAGGGAGGGGGAAGGAAGGAGGGAGAGAGAGAGAAGTCTCAGAGCAGAGGATGATGACAAACCTCTAATCTTATAGGCCATTCTCTTATCTCAGCCTTACAAACATGGGGAGGCCTGGTTGTCTCCAAAAGTGCCTCTGAAAGCTCATAAACCTGACAAGCACTTAGCTCTAGCACCCACCTAGAACGATTCTAATCCTTGACAAAACTGGAGATGAGGAATTGGGAGGCGATGTCTGGTGAAGGGCAGCCGCAGAGATAGCCCACGCTGTCACCAAGTGAGGGCTCAAGACCACAGTTTCCTTGCTGATTTTCACTAACCTCGTGGCAACCCTGCTTGGGAGGGCCTCTTTGGTTACAACAGAGCCCAGAACTAATATTTTAATCTTCTGATAAACAACAGCTCGCACTCAGCATTTACTCTGAAGCAGGCACTGTTTTAAGTACCTTATGTGGATTAATTCATGTAATCTTAAATTATACTATAATTATCTCCATTGACAGGGGAAGCAGGCACAGAGAGGGACGTCACTTGCCCAGTGTCACCAATTCAGCGAGTGGCACAGCAGGGATTTAAACCGAGCTGGACGCCGCGTGCTCTCTCTCGCCCACGGCTCACTCTCCACTCGGGGAGTAGGACTCCAGGCTGGGGGGGGCCTGACTCAGCTCCGTCATCTCCCTGCTCTCATCACAAGATCCTGAGGAACTCCAGGCCCTGTTTCACAGCTGGGGAAACTGAGGCTCTGAGCATTCGAGTGGCCGGGCTGAGAGCACACAAGTACTGCTGCGGGCAGAGCCGAGACCTGCCCCAGCTGCCTGGTTCCAGGGCCTGGGCACCTTACAGGGCGCTGAGCCACAGACTGGACTTAGTGCCGTCTAGATCTCACCAAGGGCCCCCAAAGGGCTGGGGCAGTCAAGGTCCCAAGGATCAGAACGTAGTGGCCCTGGGCTATAGGCTTTGTTTATTCTGCTGGGCTTGGAGCCCTTTCCTGAACCTGGGGGCTCGGGCGCCCTGCCCAGCTCTGTCTCCTCGGAGAGGCAGTGCAGAGCCGTGGTTAGCAGCGTACACCCTGGAGCCAGGCTGCCCACCTGGGCCTAACCCAGCTTCACCACTTCCCAGCTGAGGGACCTTGGGTAAGTCATATACCCTCTCTGTACCTCGGTTTTGCCATCTGCAAAATGGGAGTGATAACGTTCTTCCTCTTAAGGTTGTTGAGAAGATAGTTAATACTCAGGAAGCACTTGGACCCTGCTGTCCAACTAGACAGCCTTCTGCCCACCCCTGAAGCACCTTTCATCACAGACAGCTGCCTGGGCCTCCTGCCAGTCCCTGTCTCTGCAGAGAAAGCAGCACTCTGGGTTCAAATACCAGCCCCACTCTTCCTGGCTGAGGCCGTTGGGCACAAGAACACACTGTCTGAATCTCTGTCCAGTAAAACAAGGCTACTAACACTTGTTTCAATAACATAATGGCAAGTTCAGGGACTTGGAATCAGACAGACCTGGGTCTCTGCTTCTTGCTCTCTGCATGGCCTGGGGGAAGTTGCTTGAACCCCCGAGCCTCAGTTTTCTCAGCTGTAAAATGGGGATACTGCCTTGTAGGGCTTTATACTGTGAGGACAAAATGAGGTTACAGCTGGATGGTGCCAGGCACCTGCAGAAGTTCAGTAAGTTGCCATTAGCATTACCTGTTTCTCTTGTAGGGTTCATTCGTTCAACAGATGTGATGCCCTACCAAGTGCCAGGAACTGCTCTAGCTGCTGGGACAGAGCGGCAGCGAACAAAACAAGCTGGGTGCTTATACGAGAGCTCATAATCGAGGGAGGAAGATGGATAATAAACAGAGATCAAATCAATACAGGGTGATGTGCTAGAGGGTGCTAGAGGGGCTGCTTTAGCTGAGGTGGTCAAGGGGGCTTCTCTGAGGAGGTGACAGCTGAGCTGAGACCTGGGGAACAAGAAGGTGCTGGTTATGGGGAGAATGCAGGGAAGGGCATTCCAGGCAGAGGGAACGGAATGTGCAAAGGCCCTTCCTCAGGAGGAAGTGAATGGGCCTGGGGCATCTGAGGAGCCGCAGAGGCCTGGGTGGCTGGAGCCGGGGAGCAAGGGAGCCGCGGAGGGGATGGGGCACGGCAGGAGGAAGGAGCCGGAGCCGGGGGCCCCCAAGGCCACAAGAAAGGACCCTGATTGTGGCTCGAAGTGTGATGGGAAACCATGGGAGGGTTTCAGGCAGGGCTGGGAAGTGACTTGTGATTTGAACAGGTCCCTCTGGCTGCTGAGTGAGGGACGGGCCACGCAGGGGACAGGGAGGCCGTACCGTGGTCCAGACAGAGATGACGGTGGATGGCCAGAGTAGGGACAGCGCAGGTGGAGGGGTGGTCGGACTTAGCGAGGACCTGTGAGTGCCCTCTTCGGGCTTTGCCAGCACCCACGTGCACATGAGGGGTGGCGGGTGAGACGCCCTGCTGTCCTTCTGGGAAGGCACAGACGTGTTTCCTTCCGAATGTTTCACTCTCTCAGCACTGCTTCCCCCCGAGGACTCGCAATCAGTGAGCTGGCTGCCCACCGGGAGCCAGTAATTAGGCTGCTGGGACCGGTGCCTGGGGCGCTGGCAGAGCCTCCTCTCCGGGCCGTGCGGAGCCGGCAGCCACGCTGCTTCTTGGCAAAAAGTTGAAAGAGAAGAAAGCTGCTCCCGGCAGCTTCTTGCTCCATTTTTAGGGTCCTCCTGTTGCCCCTCATCCAATCCCAGGCATGTGGCTCCTCCAGTTGCCCGGAGGCCCCCAAGGACCCCTGCTGGAAGTCTCAGATCTTGCCCCGCTCCTGGCGTCTGCCCTCTGTGCCCAGCCCGTCTCATTCCCTCTGAAGTCATCTCCTGCCAAGGAATTCTCTGCCAGGGAATCAAAACGTTACACTGTCTGCAGCCCACATGCACGAACGCAGGAGCCCTCCGGAGACAGCAGGCCTCC
>RJWJ010019802.1:0-29847 GCA_004363605.1 Indri indri | reverse complement strand
AAAAAAAAAAAAAAAAAAAAAAAAAAAAAATCCAAAAGAATAGTGATTCTTGATAATTTTCAAGAGACATCTACATGGAAATAATACACACACACATATATACGGATTCAAATTACCAAGGAAAGGTGATGGATTCCAGTCTCTGGAAGACACATTTTCCACTTCAGAAACGAGTCAGTGTCCTATCCTATATTCGGTATGTCTAACTGTCATGTTAGTCTCTCAGCCAATTTCTAGGAACATCTATTTTATAACAGCATACACATACTTAATGTATTTGCTAGGAGAATGTCTATCAAGAAATCACAAACCCCTAAGTTCTGAGTTCTTAATCTCCACCACTGTTTGTTATGTGAATGTAAGTAACTCATTTATGCTCTTTATAGCTTCCCCTTATTTTCTTAAATAAATTGCATTGGTTTCTTATGATGCATTTAAAAAATGAAAAAGCAGCCAATGAAATATACCATCCACTAATAATTATTATTATATGTAGGACTACAGATTTGGAATACCGGAAAGTTCAGTATGATTGATTTAAGCTCCTGAGAATTAAAAGAACAGCAAGGGATTTTGCCCAGTGGCAGGACCCCAAGTGTGGTCTATTATTTTTGTATTTTCATGGCAAGGTGACTTTTCAACAAAGTAGGTTAGTGTGGCATAAGGTCAGATCTACAGCCTTAACGGTCTATGCGGTTGTCATGAACAAGTGTCCTCAGGACCATGTCTCAAAAAAAAAAAAAAAAATTCAAGAACTTCTTTTTATAGTCAAAGAATATATGGAGATTCTAAAATAAAGTTTCATATTGCGTACTTAACTATATTCTAATGAAAACTATACATTGTTATTCTAAGAGCCACGTTCTATACATCTGGATCCTTACCCCCAAATTCTCATTTTTAATACTATCTTTAATACTAGTTTAAAATTTCTTCTAATTTCTGTTACTCCAAAAACACCATAATGTTCATTTGTAAAACTTTCTCAATAACATTAAAAAATAAAAATAACAACCTTCTCAACTCTTAAGGGTGACAGATGGTCGTGACGCTTGAATGTGTCAGTTTGCGGAAGGGGCACTTTCTCTTCCTGCCATCTGTGACCTTTCCTGGCAAGTGCCACTGGGCATTGCCCTGTGACGTCTCTACACACCACGATTCTCTGGAGATTTAAACAGAGGGATTTAGGTGTGTCTTGGAACCCTCCACGAAACAGTTATTAAGGATATGCAAGTACCTGCAAGAGACATAGGGAAACTGAAAGAATGTCACTACAGTCCAGCCACACTGGCCTTGTTGTCGTTCCTCACGTATTTGGGGCATGCTCCTCACTCAGGACCTTTGCACCTGGGCACGTCCTTTGCAGTGATGCTCAGTTCCTACATTTCCCCACGGCTGGCTCTGTCACTTTCTTCAAGTGTCTGCTCAAATAGCTTTGACCAACCCATGTGGAGAGCAACATCACCTCTCGATTCCTGGCACTTCCCAACCCTCCTTCCCTGTTCTAGTCCAGTCACTGTCTTACGTACTACTTATGTATTTGCTTCTGTCTTACTCAGTGCTATCTCCAGGACCCCTAGAATATTATAGAAGGGGAGCTCAATGAACATTTGTTGAATGACTGTTGAACCTTTATGCCTGGATGACCTGATAACTAATCCTCAGCACATCGCAAAGAAATAGGTAGTTATTACAGTATCATCTTTTCCATTATACAGACAGGGAAACCATCAGGCAGTTTAACCAGTTGCCCAGATTAGAAAAAAGGTGTGTACAGGAGAAAGAAGGTGATGCTTCGCCCTGGGGCTGTGGTGTTCAGCAAGACATGTTCATATTTATCACAGGGGGCAGCGTATGTCTAAGGAATGTACCAGAGGGACCAAGGGCGAAGAGTTAGAAGACTTACTCTCCCCACTGTGAAGTTTACTACGTGGTTATAGAGACAAGATGAATCAATTTATTCTCCTCCTGAACTCATGTCTAAATAAATGTCCAAATGGAAATCAGCCAATGGCAAAAGCAGGAATACCAGATACGTCTCACTCTACACAGCCAAAAAACGCAGCGAAACCTCATTCAATACCGAAAACAGCCACAACTGATGAAATCGAAGTGACAGTTGACATTTCAAAGTGTCTCTCTATACCCTAAATTCAAAGTGAGGAATTTTATAATATTCATTGACATTAACTATCGGTTCACTGCACAATCAGCACACACCAACCTAATTACTGATCCCCAGTAATGCAATCGTAACTAAACTCGTAAACTTTACTTTTGACAGACCCTGTTGTAATAAACATTTGTAATGGATACACAGTGAAATTTTTAACCTGAGGAAATGGAAATATTCTGACTCTATTAAAATAAGTGCTTCTAAATTTTTAGCCAACAACTTGAACCTTTCAAAAAATATTAGCATATTTGAGTCTGAAGAAAACCAAACCCAAACCCAAACGCTAGTCTGAGCCTATAAAATGTTTCAAGTTTTGCCCTCATGGCAGAATACCATTAGGCGGGCACTGCTTTGAGAGAATTTAATCTCTTAGGAGGATTAATCAGATGAAGGAGGGGATATAGTTTTGAAACTACTCCTTTCTTTGTGTTCATGTGCTGACAAAAAGTAGCAAACTCATTTGGGCCTTAGAATTAGCCCCTGGATCCCTCTATATTGGGAGAGAAACAAACTCACTATTAGGCCCAGGGTCTCTGAATCATATCCCTTGGTTATACTAGGAGGGAGTGAAGAATCAACAATAATGTCAATTAAAAAAAAAAAACTGGCTGGAGTGCAGTGGCATAATCATAGCTCACTGCAACCTCAAACTCCTGGGCTCAAGCGATCCTCTTGCCTCAAGCAGCTGGGGCTATAGGCACATGCCACCATGCCCAGCTAATGTTTTTTATTTTTTTTGCAGAGATGGGTTCTTGCTATGTTGCCCAGGCTGGTCTTGAATCCCTGGCCTCAAGCAATCCTCCTGCCTTGGCCTCCCAAAGTGCTTGGATTACAGATGTGAGCCACAGCACTTGGCCAATATAAATTTTTAATAATGAATTAACTTCAAAAATGTCAGCCATTTTTCAGAAATAATTTTGAGAGTTGTGTTTCAAACTAAGATACATCTCTTTTAATTAAGTACTATTATAGAGTAACTATCCATAACAAAAAAAAAATCACAATCACCATTTTTCAGACAAACATTGTGCTATTTCATATAAAGTAAGGACAGCTTAATTGGTAACTTTCAAATTAAAGTGGTAAAAATTATTTCTTGACCTGAAAGATGGAATTATTTATTTTTCCTGAGTTAACTTAAGAAAACTATAATTATAATCTAATAATAAATTCTGCGATGAGTGTGGTTGGGTTTGCATGTGCTGGTGCTAGCTAAAAATTAAGGGGATTAGGCACACAACTTTATGGAGAGAATAGAAGAGACTCCATTTGCCTATTAATTTTGATGTATCACGCTCACTTACCATGATAGCAGGGAACTAAAGCCACTTGTTTTTTAAGAGTTTACAGATTGTTCTCTTATTTTGAGCTCAATCTGATGTTTTCTATTTTTGGTAGGAAACTACCTTGAAATGATTTGGAAGCATCAAATTTGATTAGGATTAACATGCCATTGTTATCACCGAACTGTTAAACTTTTACTTTACACGTCTATTATTGATTGACAGAAATTACTTAGATATGTAAAATTCAGAAATATCTATGCTATCTTGCTTCTAAGAAACAAAAAGAAACATATCAACATTATCACCAAATAATGAAAACGCTGCACGTTCTACCCTTAAAATTTAACTCACCCCCCCCAAAAGAAATCTATACTATCTTTATTAAACACGAACGGTTCTGAAGTTGCAAACACCTTAAAATCATAACCTTGACTTTGCATGAATACATTTTAAATTCTGTATGTGTCTACAAAGGTGAAGCCACTTAAAAAATGGAAAAACAAACCTGGTGTTTACATGTCTTAAGCGCATATTTTAGCAAGCACACTACCCTGACTTTGCCAAAGTATTTCTAACACTTATAAAGATATTTATATGCTTTTCTAAGATAAACGCTTTCTGAAGGTTTTCCAAACACTCCCACTACCATGAAACCACTAGATGTCTTTAAGTTCTTTAAAGCGTATGTTCTTGTTTAAAATATATTTTTAAGAGAGATAAAATCATTGACTACTTACCCAAGAGACATTTTTGCCCTTAGGTGATTTTGGCATGGCAACATGAAGTACTGAAGCCGTCAACAACAGTCTCACCAACATGGAAAATCCGATGGAATATATTCCAAATGTCTTTGTTACCCAAATGCAAAAAGTTCCCTGGTTTGCCAGACACAGATATTATAAGTGACAATGAAGATAACCTTCAAATATCCCATTTTTCTTCTTGGTGTTAAGCATGTGAACACACACATAACAGACTGCTACTATAATCACGCAGTATACGGAAGCAGAAGCTGCAACATGTATATCTTCCGTATAGCCACAAAATCCGGAGTGGAGAATTCCCTTAAAAAATAAAACTCAAATCCACGTGGAAACGTCCAGACTCACAGAGGTAGACTTCTCCCTTAGCTCTTCGACTGCAATTCCCAGTGACTCCCCAAGCTTTAATAAGCAGCTTGGTAGCTAGAGCTTAGAGGGACTATTAGGAGAAAAAGTGAAAGCAAAGAGAATCTAGGAGCCCTTGTAGGTTAGCTGCTGGTGGCATCCATTTTAGGGCCGCCCAGAGTATAAAGAGAATACAGAGCTCAGTTTCAATCAATAATACATAGTCTCAGGTACAATGTGTACCTGTGAGTACCTTCTGCGCAGCCTCACGACGTAGATACCGCTCTCCCTGCCGTCTCAGGGACGCGCAGTGCACCTGTCGTTGATGAAACTGCTCCGTGAAAGGCTGGTATCCTGACAACCAGTAACATTTGTTTATAAGGTAAGAAAAATAGAGGCCCCAAAGGGGAGCAAATTAGAAGCCCCAGATGGACGCACGAGGCTGGAAATCAGTGCTGGCTCTCTTCCCTTTGTTTCTGTCCCCTTGTGTCCCCTTACTCTCCCCTCCTGTCAATCTAGATTAAAGAGGCAGATCCAGGCTAAATTTTGCTACTATCAGTAGTGATTAGTGTGAGTTGATGAAATCGGCTTATACAGGCGGACCTCTGCCTTCTCCCTCAGCAAAGCAACACTGTGCAACGGCAAAGCTTGTTGTCCTGCTCTTCACCGGACTGCAGCATTCTAGAAGGTTCTGTTGGGAAGAATATGCTAAGGAGAGAAAACCCGGCCACTTGAAGCTGCTTAGATCCAAACAGACAGGAGGAACCGTCTATTTCACTTCTTACTTTGTTTTTCGTCCAAATTCTAATGTTCTCTCAGAGTGAAACTACCGTGGAAGAAATGCATATTGTTTTTCCATTTCATTGAAAATTCTTTTCCTAGCAGGGTGGCCTCTCTGGCCAAGAGATTGAGATTATGGGAGGCAACAGAGGGGACTGGGAGTCACTTTTTCTGAGCATCTGTTACATGCCAGGCACTGCACAAAGAAATGTACATATATTCAAGCTCAAGCAATCTTGGAAGTAGGTATTAATATCAACACTTGAAAGAAGAAAAAAATTGAGATTTAGAGATGTTAAGTACCTCTCAGAAAAGATCTACTGGGCTAAAGCAATGCGTTTTAGACTCCTCTCTTCTTGAAATCAAATGGCATCTGGATTTTTTTTTTTCTTTGAGTCTCTTTCAACCTACTCTAAATGAATTGCTCATATATATATTTTTAAAGAACCATATGTTGCCCTTATGTGTCTAAGAATTCTCTGGAATTATGTTTCCTACTTATTTTAAAAATAATAATGTTCCATGACTTCTCTTAAAAAATATTTTAGAGTAAATTTTTATAAAGTACAAAACAACTAAAGTGGAGCTATACAGGTAACCATGTAAATATCAGTGCTCCCAGCAAATGACTTAAGTCACTGATGACTTTGTGCTAAACATTTGACGACTGTACTCAGTAATAATAGCTGCCATTTGCTGAAAATATTCTATTTGGTGAGTATTTTATCTATATTATCTTACTCAAAATGACAACAACCTCATGAGGTTGATTTTGAATGATTTTGGATGATTTTTTTTTTTTTGTAGAGGCAGTATTAATCACTATTGATTTTTTTAAGAAAAGAAAAACCTCATATTACAATTAAAAAGGCAGACATGAATGTAATTTTTGATCGATTCAAAATTGGAGGAAAAAATGATAATAGACACTAAAGTGGAGACGAAAAGGATTGTTTATACAAAAGATTGGCTTGATTTTGAGTACCCCGTGTTTCCTCATGCGTTCGTCTGTGTGTTTGTAAAGCTCATCTGCCTCATTCTGCTATAAGCTCCTAAGGATGCAGCTCATGTCTATTACATTTTTTATCCTTGGGGAATAAAGTATTCATGATTGCTCAATAACTGTTGTTGACTAATTGGTTACAGTCCCACTATGAAATTTGAAACAGTTCTTTGAATACAATTCTCAGTTAAATTTTTCAGCAATATAATACTATTAAAAATGACTAAAGTAATTTGGAACTTGATATTTTGACTAAACTATGAATGGCAGAGCTTACTTATTTAGACATGTATTTTTATACTTCAAAGTTCTTAAAAATCATGAAAGAATATTGAGCACAAGCTTAAGTGTTCTAGAAGGAGTTGGTGTATAAAAGACCACACCATGTCACTCCAGATATATTTAATTTCATATCCTGCTAGAAAGATTTAATTTCAAACTACATTTTTGTTCTTTTGACTCATAATGGTGTGATGTTATGGGTTGAATTGTGACACCCAAAAAGGTATGCTAAAGTCCTAAGTCTTAGTGTATAAGAATGTGACTTTATTTGGATATAAGGTCTTTACAGAGGTGATGAAGTCAAAATGAGGTCATTAGTGTGGGCCCTAATCCAATATGACTGCTGTCCTTATAAAAAGAGGAAATTTGGACTCAGAGACGCACACACAGAGGGGGGATGATGTGATATGTGTGTCCACAGGCAGAAGACGACCACATGATTGGAGTGAAGGATTAACAAGCCAAGGAATGCCAAGTATTGCCAGCAAACACCAGCAGCTGGAATAGGCAGGGAAGTTCCCCTGCCCCCGAGAGCCACCAGCAAGAGCATGGCCCTGACAAGATCCCCAGTTTTGAACTTCCAGCCTCCAGAACCGTGAGACAACATATTACTGTTGTTTTAAGCCATGTTGGTTTTGGTGTTTTAATACAAAAACCCTAGAAAACTAACACAGATGTCAAATCAATAATTCTTTCTTTTTCTTTGATTCTTTGGAGTATTCCAAGCTTCTTTCTTTAATTTCACCACAAAAGTGAAAATAGGTGAAAATATTAGAATTTATTTTTAAGACTCGATTTTTAAAGTACACCTGTAATATTTTATATATTTGACTTACATTTTAACTTATTCATGGACTGTCCGCACATTTCACATACTGGCCTCCTTAACCTGAGGATCCTGGACCCCAAGGGGTCTAACAACATGTAAGGTCATGAATTTGAATGAGAAAAAAATTACGTCTCTATTTTCAGTAATTTCTGATGGAAACTTAGCATTTCTTTCCATTATGAATACTAGCAACAAACCACAGTGAGATTGGCAGTGCCCGTAACATCGGCAATAGAAATCATGTTTTCCTAGCAGATTACAATTGCTTCAGATATATTAAAATTTCATGTCCATCTTCTAGCTAATGATATACACATGGAATTATTTAGGAGAAATCTGCCATGTGCTTTGCAATTTATGTTGACACCCATAAAAACATTAAGTATGTTTGATGATGGCTGGCTGAATGGATGCGTGATAAAGCCAGTTTAGAAAGTGTTAATGGGAGAAGCGAGGCAGTGAGTATATGGGTATTCTCTGTGAGATCAACTTTGAAAAGTTTCATAATGTTAGAAATGTATTATGTTTATTGGTACTTCAACATTATGATAGTAATTATGTCCATCACTAGTTTTGTTATTTAACATGGTTAATATGTTAATAGAAGTACATATCTTACCATACCACAGACTTGGTTTTTAAAATATTTTGAAAACTGTATTCCCATATGATTAATTTCTTTTATAATTTTACAAATTGCACATTATGCCCTTAAAAATATTGCCCCAAGGAAGACTCCCCTAGGCATCACCAAACCACAAAGGGTCCATGGCATGATAAGAATTTCATCTATAAGGTTATGATGAAAAAAATGATCAGTAGCAATACTATTCTGCAAAGCCATTTGAAAGGATCAAGTTTATGGTAAGTAAAAAAAAAATGAGGATTTAAAATGTCATGTAACAATCATGTACAAAATTAAAATCTTGCAGGTATCTAGACATAATTGAATTGAATTTTGTGCCAGTTATCTACTGCTGTGTAACAAACTATCCCAAAACTTTATGGCTTAAAACAATGACTTACTATCTCATGGGCCTGTGGGTTCATTGAGCTCTGTTGGGCAGTTTTGATTTGGGGACTGTGATTTGGTTATGGTCAGACAGCCACTGGGGCTGAGTCATTGGAAGGCTTGGCCAAGGTGTGGCTAGACATCTTGATTGGACATCCAAGCTGGCTCCCTCCACATGACTGGGTTAAGGCTAACTGTCAGCTGGTAGCTCAGCTGAGGCTGGTGACCTCTCTATGTGGTTTGGGCTTCTCATAGCTTGCCACCTAGGTTCCAAGAGACAACAGCCCAAGAGAAAGCATTCCAGGAAACTCTCGGGGGAGCTGCAAAGCTTCTGACCCAACCTTGAAAGTCACACAGCATTACATCCGCCATGTTATACTTGCCAAAAGAGAGTCGCAGAGCCAGCCCAGATTCAAGGGAGAGGACTGTACAAAGGCATGAATACTGGGTGTGTGGCTCATGGGATGGGAGAGAAACATCTCTGGGGATCACGTGTAACATAGCCATAAAAGCACTGTATCCAGGAGAGGGACTGAGGGTAACACTGGCCTGGGTGAGCACGGGGCTGCAGACTGCTAGTCTTGTTCACCTATGTGTCCAATATATTTAGCTCATCATTTCTCAAAGAGCCCCCAGTGAATTCCTTTCCCACTGAATTTCTTATGTTTGCTTTGGGTAAGTAAAAATGTAGCCAAATATGTGATTTAGTATTCCCTAGTTCCCCACTCTCTCTAAAAGCTCAATGACTCTCATTGAATTCCTTTAGCAAGAACAGTCTTTCTTAAAGACGAGAAATGCATCATATATTTTTTTGTTTTCATCCCCTTCCCATTTCTAGGACTGAGCATACTGCCTCATACACAGCCATTTCCCAAAAGTAGTAATTTTCATCGTCCTGAAAAACAATATCCGCAAAGCTATCCTGGCTTTCAGAAGCAGGTCGGAGGAAGAAAACAAAAGTTGTTGTCAATATTCTCTCACAACAAAAAGCATGCCAACCCTTCTGAGCCTAATTTCTGGAGAAAGAATGGGAGGAAGTTTGATACTTCTCGATGTGGTTCCGTGTTTTCCTTTTAGTACACATGCTTTCCCAATTTTATTGTGTCCAACCAGATATATCCCATTGACCAAGGATATTTCAGCAAATCTAAATTGACCTTTTAGTGGAATTTTAAAGACTGGAAACAGATCCTCTGAATCCACCACTGATTCCAGTCACAGCTGCAGTATTCTCTGTGTCCTACCTTAACCCAAGCCATGTGACCCTCCACTGTCTGCCCCAGCGTCTCTTATGACTTGCAAATGTCCACTCAGCCCTCCAGCAAGCCCAGAAATGTGGGGTAATTACTGCCCTTAGAGACAACTCTCAATGAATGAGGGAAGGATCTAGTAAACAAATGCTTCCCTGGCCATCCTTAAAGTGGACAATTCTGGAAGGTTGTGGTATATTTCCCAGGGGTCCCAGTGGGATCTACTCCCCTTATGCCCACAACCTGGATAATGTATCTTCACATTGGCTTTTCCTTCTTCCCTGTCTCCCAGGAACCTCCCCCCACCCGCCGCCCAATAAACTGCTTAATAAGCCCTTATCTCAGCTTTGGGGGAGTAAGATCTGTTATTATTGGATGCACCCAACAGGAAACAGAACCCCCCACTCAGTGGAGAGAACAGGTTGGGTGTTCCAAATCTGCCAGCATTTCTTCCTCAAATTCAGTAAGTGAACTGCTACTGAAAGAGGTCCTTGGAGATTACTAAGTAGCTGCAGTTTTCACATTGGGGGCCTGTTAGTTATCTTGCTAATTAGACTGTGACTCCTTGAGGGTAAGTGGTTTGACTTTCAGTGTTGTTTCTTACACAGGGCATTTAACAGCTGCTCAATTAGTAGGTGCTCATTAACTAAGTAAGTGGTTCTTAACTCTTGAGAGTATTACTTCTTTGTGTTGCAACCTATTAAAAATGCAAGCAGTGTCTTCCCTAGTGTATCTTCCCTAGGCAATTTTCTCTGCCTAAGCAGTGCTTTGCCCTAACCTCCAATTGTCCAACACTAATGAGTCTCATTTTGGATGGACATGTCTCCACCTAACAATCAGATTTGCTCAAATAGAGATGGAGTGAGCATGGTGAACAGAGCGTAGATTAGGAGTCAGACATCTCCACTTACAAAATATGGAAACTAGGGCAAAGCAATTCACTTTCTGGCAACTGTTCCCTCACCTATGTACAGGAGCTAGTGGCCTCTATCCCACAGGGCTTTTGTGAATATTAAACAAAATCATGGATAAATCACATGCCATAGGAAAGAACACAGAGGTTCGCACAGGGGATCTCTCCTGCTCCTGGGTTCTTGCTTGGTCTTCATGATATACCTATTGTGTGATCAGTACATAAACCTTGTTGAGTCTTAGATTTCTCTTTTGTAAGAGAAAGATAATTAACTTTCACGTTTATTTCACATGGCTGAAGCCCAAATCAAATAAAATCACGCATGTGAAAGTTACTTGATATTTTTGTAGAAGCAATGATAGGTAGAGGAGACAAGTGACGATAAGGCTGCCGTTTAGAGTTGCATATTCTGTGCACTGCACAAAGGACTTCGCCAAAGGATGAGTCAGAGGTATAACCATGAGAGGCTGCATCCTCCATGCAAGGGTGTATTTTTATCTAACTTATCCACTCAGGTAGTACCTTTTTCTAATATACACAGAGGGGCCTTCATGACCAGCAGAGGCCTTAAGTGTATAAATTAAATAGTAGAATTTAGGAATAGGCTCATCAGATTTAAATCATGGCTCTGACATCCTTGGGCACAGCCCCTCTGTGCCTCAATTTCTTCACCTATGAAATAAAAGGCTTTTATTATAGTGCTCATAGGTTATGAGGATTACATGAGTATATGTAAAAGCACTTAGGATAGTGCCTTGCACACAGTAAGCACTCAATAAATGCTAGTGCTTAATTATTATGATTCTTATTCTTCTCAGTGGACCTCAAGTCATAATCCAAGTAAAGATAAGTACCAATTGTGGTGAGACAACACACAGTGTCACTAATTCAAAGGAGAATCTAGGTCTATTCAAAACCAATCTATGTGTACTCATATTTTTGAATAAGGCCAATTAGCAACGTATACATTTATTTTTTTCTGAATTTTTGATGACTTTAATGAACAAATTGATGAACTCAATTGAAAAGACTACTAAACCATACAGGGGATAAAAACCTAGCTCGGATGATTTGAAATGGCTGTCAGAATTTGTTCTCTTGGATGGGAAATTGTTTTGTTTGGATCAAGCTCAAAGTACTGACAACTTTGAAGAACTCTGTATTGAGTTTAGACCATGCTTAATATTTCTAACAGGTTGCCTAAAATTCCGTCAATAAGTCACAATACTTTTTATATCTTACGATGATTTATTTAACTAAATGCTGACCCTTGGTGGATTATAAACTCTTCAAGGGCAAGAACCATATTCATCACTTTAGTATATACTACTCTGGCATATTATATACAAAAAAAAAATGCTGGCTGAAATGATAATGCAAATGTCTGCCAAGTGAACTTCAAAGACACATCCCAGCAGAACAGGCTGCAATAAAATAACCCAGAGATGACAAGGGCATGGATAATGTAATAAAACAATGGCTTTGTAAGCAAGGGTACAACCACAGTATCCTGTCCCCTCAGAGGGAGTCATCAACAAGGACTTGTCATTATTAATAATAGTCACGAAGCCATTTTCTGGCCATTTCTGATGGTGGACGTTGGAGGCAGGTGGGGAGAAAGGAGAATAAGCGGGTTCAGGGAGGGAGGGGCTCCCTGAACTTCTTCCAGGAAGAACAGAACCATTTGTTTTACCAGTTCTGGGACAGCTTTCAAAAAGACAGCCAAATCCTTTCAGATTTGATTAATTTGGCCAACCACTCAATTAAAATGTCCTTGATAAAAAAAAAAAAGGGGGGGGGGGTGAAGGAATGTATGCAATGAGGATTCATAAGATTTCTGATGTCCTCAATTTCAACCAAAACTTACTAGAGATTTTTTTTTTAAAGTATTTTCAGAGGGCAAATGAATTCAAAATATGTTCTGATATCTTTGGCTATCTTAGTTATTTTTCTATCTCCACTTTCTTTATTACAAATAAAACTTTGGTCTAAAGAAATCATGTTTTATGAGTTGAAATAGAAAAAAAATAGAGTTCTCATATCTATGTTTCATTTTCTTTTCACTATTCTCCATAGCCCCTAGCACGGAAACTTTTCTCATTTCTTCATCACCTTGCCTGGGAAATACGTAAGACTGGGGTCCCTCTGACTTTGTCCAGTGGAATCCAATTGCCTGAGTTGCCAGAAGAGACCTCCTTGAGTTCTCTTCACATCTATGTAGGTTCATGGTCACAACGAGGGCAGCTCCTCACCGCTTACGACATCAAGTCTTCAGTCAACTCCTGCATCTCTTTGGTCATGATGTGAGTACAGCAGTTCTATCAACAGGCTTTAATCTATATAGTAACAGCAACGCTAACAATAACCTTTTCCTTCTAACATGATTTATTGGTACACAATCTTTATGCCTTAACCAGAAAATATCAATTTCTGGATAGTATCAAGGTTATCTACTGAAATTCAAGGTTTGCACCAAAATTTGTATGTAAATAGCCACATTATGTTGTAGCTGGTTATAGGAAGCTGGTTCCCAGGCAAATTCCTACACATGATCTGCCTAAGTGAGAATAGCAATATAACTTGGATTCAAAGACACTAAATAAATTTTAAGAAAACAACGAAAGAGATGATGTTTCATTCTCGCTACTAGACCAGTTCCTTGCAGAGAAAGATTATTTGATCTTTGTATCCCCCAAGAATAACAGGGTGTCTCATGTGTGCGAGGCACTAAACAGATGTTAATTAAATAAATATAAACATCATTAAGCTAAAAACTGAGCACACGACACCTCATAATTCTTGAGCTGTCATGTTTTAATGATCGTTTTTGTTTTATGAACCTCCACGTATATATATTTCATCTTGACCTTATGTTGATTTATCATGTCATATTACTTCTGTTTGTGCTAACATTTGGCATTTACTCTGGTCTCCTTGGATCATATTTTTTCCTTGTTTTATTAGAGTTCCGGACATTTGGTTGAAAAGAACAGAGATCACTAAAGTCCCCACAAGTGGCAGGACCTTATTTGAAGAATATATGCTTGTGGGAGCTCAGAAAAGCAGGACAATCAGACTTCAGAAAGGCCAGGAACCATTTTTGATCTTTGTTCTCATGCTCTGCCATCGACACACCCTTCGAGCTATAAAAAGTCTATAAAAAGCATCGTCTTTTTAGGCCATGCTTGCTGCAAGCTCCACGCTCTGTGCCTGCTGCGCTTTGATGGCTCTCTCCCTTTCCCAAGTATACTCTTCATTACACAGCTTTTACTTCCTAACGGTGTTTTTGTTTTTTTTGTTTTTTGTTTTTTTTACTCAAAATTTGGCTTGCTATGACTCCTCATCACTTTAACTCTCATAAGTGGTAATTTTTCAGCTCTTGCTCCACGGCTGATGCTGTGGATTCCTCACTGAAATTCCTAAGCCAGCAATGCATGAGTGTTCCTATCTCTCTGCATGCATGCCAACATTTGTTCTTTTGGGACTTTTTGATAAAAGCCATTCTCTCTGGAGTTAGAGTGATATCTCATCGTGGTTTTGATTTGCATTTCCCTAATGATTAGAGACGGTGGGACTGCAAACGAGTACAACCCCTACGGAAAGTAGTATGGAGACACCTCAAAGAACTAAAAGTAGACCTACCATTTGATCCAGCAATCCCACTACTGGGTATTTACCCAAAAGAAACAAAGACATTCTATTAAAAAGACACCTACACTCAAATGTTTATAGCAGCACAATTCACAATGGCAAAGATGTGGAAACAACCCAAGTGCTCATCAATACATGAGTGGATTAATAAAATGTGGTATATGCATACTATGCAGTACTACTCAGCCATAAAAAAAAAAAATGGTGAACTAATGCCTCTTGTATTAACCTGGGTGGAACTGGAGACCGTTCTTCTAAGTGAAGTATCACAAGAATGGAAAAACAAACACCACATGTACTCACCATTAAATGAGAACTCATTGATCAACACTCATGCACACATATGGAAATAACATTGATTGGAAATCAAGCAGGTGGGGCAGGGTAGGAGGGGATGAGTAAATTCACATCTAACAGGTACAATGAACACTATCGGGGGATGGGCACACTTATAACTTTGACTCGAATGGTACAAAAGTAATTTATGTAACGAAAACATCTGCACCCCCATAATATTCTGAAATTAAAAAAAGAAAGAAAGAAATTCCTAAGCAAAAGTGTATATGTCAATTGAATACATTTGGGCTGCCTGTTTGGGTGGGGTACGGTGCTGTCCATGCAGCTCTATAGGGCTGCCCTTTGGCAAGACCATGAGTTGGGCAGTTTCACATAGTAGAAGGCAACAGGCGGGCAAGTCTGTGATTGGCATTTCCAATAAGGTTGGCATCATTATGCACTTCTTTACATTGCTTATATTACTTTCACTGTTTGCTTCTAATGTCGACTTTCTGATGAAATTGTCTGAGATATGCCATCACATCGAGGATGAGAAGAAAAAAAGGAAAAAATAATTGTCTGAGATCACTGATTTTTTTGCCCAAAGTTTGCAACGGTTCTAATCTTTTATATTACATAAAGCTGAAACCATTGCATGGTTCAGAGATGTTCTGTATTTATCAATTTGAGATTACTATAAAATATATTTTAATGCTTTGACTTATTGAAATGTATGAAATATTGGCAAGGAAATGAAGAAAAGTTGATTCGTACATTCCTTATTTAATCTAAACAAAGTTTCACCACTCTGGTTGCAATTAAGTCACATATTTTGAAACCAGAGAAATCAGTTCGTGTTACTAATATAAACTGGTAGTAAAGCTTTATTCAAAATTTAAAATCTTGTGTTTAGTTGGTCTGCATGGTAATTTAGAAACCATTAATAAAACATTTATAGTGTTAGTCTATGCTTTACGAAAAGCAGAGCTATTATTTAAAATGAAAAAAATTTTAAAACCATAATGAGTTGCATGGGAGCATACGAACTGACTTTTCTCCATGTGCCAAATGATTTAAAATGAGAATAATTCTCCGTACACAGCTCCTAGAAGCTGATATTCAAAAACACATGTACCTGTAGTCTCCTGTATCTATTCCATTATAAAGCTCACTTTTCCCCTTCACAATGAAGTACTGGCATTAACAGATAATGTTGGGAAATGAATTCTGAAAGCTAGTATTTAGATGGCACATTGGTACTCATATCTGACCCATCCAAGGTCTGGCAGTTAACTGAAGTCCGTAGCCTGAAATCAAATCGCAGATAAAAGTGTAACAACTCTAAGTTAGTGCCATTTTCTCTAGAGGGTCATGGGGGGAGAGCTGTCAGAGTGGAATCCTGGCTGACTTAATGACTGTATACAATGCCACGGGAAACACATGTCTCATCAAGGACTAAAGAAGGCAGAGTAAACACGGAACATCCAATCAACTCAGGAAAAAAGTCAGCTTGTCATTTCGTTTTTCACGGAGCACGACGGTAAACAGAGCCCAAATCAGTATCTTTTAAAAGAGTCTTCTTTAATCTGATTGTACTGCCAATCACAGTTCAAGAGTTAAATTTGTTGGAAAAAACTGCGCAATAAGGAATCATCCGGGGGGGGTGGGGAGGACCAAAAAAATCAGAAAAGTACCCTCCAGGAGTGACGGCTTTTCCCTTTGAAGTGGAGATTCATTTTGAAATTTTAAGTGATTTTTGGTCTATAGAAATAAGAATCCTATTATTTTAAAATAGTAATAAGCCTATTATAATTATAGTTCAGAAGTGAAAATTCTGTGAAGTTGGTTGCTTTGAGGAGGGTTGACCAAGCGTTCTTTAAAAGAATACACTTTAAAAATCATAAGACTTTAAATAAAGTGAAGGTCTATACTGTGTGAGAAAAAAATACATGATTTCTCTTTTAAAGTATTTGTGACCCTCAAGGAGGAAAAGTTATGGTATAGGGAAACTCTGGCCGTCTCTCCACCCACCTTTAATCAGACAAGAATTCATAGGCAAACCTTGCATACATGACAGTAAATTCTAGGCTCTGTCTGTACTACTGCCTTCCTCATATTGGAGGGGTAGGTGTTCAGGAGTCATTTGAGGAACCTTCTTGCACATCATTAAATCACTTTGTAAGGTATTTTCAGTTCTTTTTCGGACCAAAAAAAAAAAAAGGTTCTGAGAAGTACTGGTAGTTACTCATATCTTGAACAATTTGCAAAGTACCTGTTTTATTCCTTCCCACTCCAAGTGCCTTCTTTCTCTTTTTTCTTTTTCTTTTCCTTTTTCTGGACTGAAATTTTATTTTCATCAAAACAATTGGGCAGGTCAACTTACTTCATCCAAATTTATCTTAATATAAAGAAAGTTGCCAATAGGTTTTATAGTGTAGCTCATCACACACCATCACATACAGGATATCCTACTTCTTTCTGTCACATCTATTAATATAATGATTTCATGGTTGGAGGTTAGTTGGATTCCCAAGGAATGGAACTTTCTGGAAATACAAAATCCAAATGGGATCTTTCATTCTAGACATTCACCAGAACTGTATCTGATCAGCTGCATAGTTCCAACAAGGAGAAAAAGGTGGTATGAGCTGGATCTAGCAACAAAAGTTGTACCTTGCAAGGAATTAAAGAGTATATGGTCTTTTATTTTAGCTCTTTTATCAGTAGGCTCTTCAAAGTGGTGCTTAGCCAATTCTGCAAACTTCTGTAATTCAATACATTGCCAATCCTTGCAGAATATCTGAATAAAATCTTTGCTGTCAATACTAGTTACTCCCATCAATTCAAATACATATTCAGTCCTTACTCTTAACAAGCTTTGCCAGGCGCTGATCCTACTGTAGGGGCAATTCTAGATTCTTCCTTTACATACTCCATCACTACCCGCTACCTCTTTCATCATGCCCATCTATGTAACTGAGGACTTCAGCTTAAACATGTTAACGCTTTACTTTATAAGCTATCATCACAAGTGAGCATGGTTCATTTTTTTAAAAGTGTATCATTTTGTTCTTTGTATGTGCAAAGAATGTCTGTGGTTGTTCTCTGCCCAGGATCCATTTCCCTTTTTTTCTAGAAATAACACCTGAACTTCCCTTTGGGAAATTCCCCTCCTCTGTTGCATGCAGGCTTGGTGAGAGTCGGTCCAGTAGCCCAACCCCTCCCGGCCTGGGGAGATCATGCTGGGTCACTCTGATCCTCTCTCCCAGGAACCTGAACCCTGAGTAACTTGACACAAGTTGACGCCAGGTGAGCTGACGTCTCAGAAGGACTCCGCAGAGCCCAGCCAGGATTCCTGATACTCAAATTCTCAGAGAAGCCCTGATCCTGACTTTTGGATTTCCTTCGATCGTCTCAGCTCTCCTATTGGCCAATAGTCCTCAACGACAGTGTGTATGGAAGTCACACTGAGAGATTATTAAAAATTAAATGATCAGGATCCATCCCTGAGATTCACATTCTATGGGTCTGGGATGGTGCCCAGGCACCTGTATTTTTTTTTTTTTTTTTTGGACGAACATCCCTAGGAATTCCAATGCTGCCAACCCAAAGAATAAGCTGAGAAACATTGCTATGAACCTCCAATGAGTTCCATGTTTCAAATTAGAAACAGGTGATTTCTATTGTATACCACCAAATAACCTTACCTTTTCCACCCTCTATAAAGATTTCAAGAGTGATTATTAATATAGGGGCTTGTAACCTTGGGGGAGAGAGGAAAGGAGAGATCCCAGATCTTCCAAGTAGATTCTGTTTTTAACTCCCCCTTCCCAGACATCCCACCCTGTCTGCCGTAACTAGGACCTTTGAAAATCATTAAGAAGCCTCTGTTCCTACTGAGAGTGTGTCCCACTTATCTTTGTCGAAAAAAGGTTGTGCTCCATCCTCTTGAATAACTACTACTTTGCTTCATAATCTAACATCTGCCCCAAAGAAAGAAAAAAACTGATTCACCCAATAAGGAAACTACTGTAGAGAAATCGATGATGCATTTGGGGGAAGCTTCAGACTGATTCAGACCATTATCGGAAAAAAAAAAAAAAAAAAAGAAGGAAAGAATGAACAATGGTAGGAGAATATGCCTTGCCCCTTTCTCTCTTAGGTTTGTTGTTTGGAAATCAAAATAGATTACATAAATTATTTATTCCCTGGGTGGTGGGAGCAGTATGGTGATATGTTCATCACGGAAGTGCAAAGAAGGAAAAAAAAGAACCAATAAACAAAAAATGAAGCTACCTCTGATGATTCAAACAGAAGCGAATTGGCTGTTATCTCAATGTAATACCAAGAAAGAGAACAAACACAGGCGTCTGGCTCGGTGGGAGGCAGATCTATTCAACAGAAAGGTCATCTGGCAATGGAAGGCCTCTAAACCAACACCACAAAAGGCCGCCTTGGAGAACTGCTACCTGCCAGGGCCTCAACCGGGGGAAGAAAGAAGGAACGACACGTCTCTGAAAATAGGAGCTGCTCGTTTTATATACAGTGAAGATGTTAGGGCAGCTTTTAATACATATAGCTGTTAAAGCCTTTAACTCACGGCTTTGAATAAATAATCTGGTGGGTTTTTTATTTTTTAAATGGCTAGTGCTTCAAGACACTTCAAAATGTTTTTCTTTTTAAACACATTTACCTATTTTTGTAACCACTGTTTTTAAACAAAGTTACTTCGTGGTTTTTTGGTGAATTTCATCATTTCAAATCAGAACTAAGATCTTGTCAGCATTTGAGCAGGTCCTTGTTTTGTGGGTAAATAAACTGGCTCTTGCTTTAAATCCTTAAAAGAAATATACAGAATACAATCTAAATAGTGAAAAAAGGCCTAAAGTGTAAATGATGACATAGTTTCAAACTCTAGCAACTAAATTTCTCTTCTACTTTATACATATTGACGAGAGCAAGGAACCTAACTTTAGACCATCACATAGCTGTGTGGTGGGTTTATACACAAGTATGTGATGAATTTTACATATATAGATAATTCAATGAGGCATTTGGGGGAAACTTCACAGACTCACTGAGACCACTAGCAAATAATAGTAATAATATATTACAATGACAAGTAGGAACAGAGGGGTAGTAGTGGAAAAGAAAGAATTGGATAATATTTTCCCAGCATTATTTACATATTTACTCAACAAATATGTCCAGAGCGCCTGTCAGAGGCCAGGCATTCTTGCTGGGCAACAGAGACACGACAATAAAAAAGTAACAGAGGAAACTTAGAGTTCAAAGGAGGGCAGACAATGGAAGGGACGATGTATCAGGATAAGGTGTAGTAAGCACTGCAGTAGGGAAAAAGCAAGGATTCCTAAGCAAGACTCAGGAACAGCCTCTATTGAGGGGCAGGGCAAAGGAAGGCATCAGCTGTTGCAAGTTGCAAGACGTTCAATGCCACTGGGACCGTGGGAGCCGAAGGTGCTGAGAGCCAAGGCCAAGGAGGCAGACGGGGGTTTCATCGAGAAGCATCTTGTAGGACGTTGATCAGATTGCGCTCAGGAAATGGGAATCGACTGAGTGTTTTAAGCAAAGAATACCACGATTGCACCTGAGAAAATTCACAATGGCAGCTACAACACAGGAAATGGATTGTTGGAGAATGAAGACAAGTAGACCAGTCAGGGGGTGGCTGTGGAAATTCGGGGTGGGTGGAGAATGACTGGGGCCCGTGCTATGACAGAGATGCGTGGAATGGAGAAAAGATTCCAGAGCTGTTGAGAAGGTAGAAATGACTGACCATGATGACTGAATGGATCTGTGAGTAAAGCGAGAGTAAAGGAACAATGACTATGTTTCTGGCTTGGACAAGTGGGAGTAACACTGACATCATTTAATCTGACCAGAATGGAATGAGGAGATTCAGGTATCAGCGGGAGAGTGGACGGAGGAACAGGACCCAGAGCACTGAGCTTGGTCTTCCACGGGCTGTGTCTGAAGTGCCTGGAGAGTTTCCAATCAGAGATGTCTGGAAGCCTTTGAATAGATATATGGGTCTGAAGCTTGGAAGAAAGATCTGAGATGGGCATACGGATTTAGCCCATCAGCATATACGTAGGATAGTTTCGCTTCAATTTCTCTGGCCATTTCTTCTGAGTTTCCCCCTTTCTAAGCATTCCTCAAATGCGTGTTGACACTCACCAGCTTCTCTAGAGTTGAAGACAGACTCATGACCACCTAAAGGAGTGCCAATATAGGCAGGAAAATAAAGATATCAATGCAGATGGGAGGAATAGGAGGAGAGCTGTAGAAAAAGGAGAACGTGATATCACAGAAGTGAAGGGAAAGGTGTTTCAAGACGGGGGATGGAAGCGTGATCACTAGACATGAAAATCTGACAATCTTGATGGGTGTTTATCTTTAGTGGAGGAAGATACTCAGTAGGCTGGCAGAAATTAATGAAAATACCTCTTAAGATGCTATACAATCACCTGCTTAGATCTCATATACTCCTGATCTTCATTTACTCAGGAAACGTCCCCACAGCAAAGGTATGCCACAGTGCAAATAAACTAGTAGGATTTGATCAGCCTTCATGAAACAGGTTCTTAGCATGGACAGCAAATGTCTTAACCCTGACCCCGGCTGAGTACCTCTACATATAACACCCCACAAAGGCCAGGCCTAAAGGACCAGCCAGACCTTGTCTTCTCTATTCCAAAGTACTCTGAGTACATGCGACAACTGCTCAGTCAACAGACTCCCAAATTTATAGATTATTTTTACTCAATACATTTCAAATCGAGTTTTTTAATGAGTTAGGATATATATTATACATATCTCTCCATATATTAATTTCTATTTTATATGCCTTTCTAAAAAAGATGAGGAATAAATTAATTTTAAGGCAATGAGCACATTAAGTATTATAAAAATAAAATGCACTTATTGTAAAATACCTAATGGTATAAAAAGTAAAATCCTACCTGTCCTTCTGTAATGTCATTCCTGTGAGCTGTCCAGACCTCTACTCTTGCAAACACCAGTACAGACACAAACGCATGTGGAGTAAATGTAACCATACTATCTACACAGCTCTGTACCTTCATTTCTATGTAACAGTCTCAGAATGCAGACGTCTTTCCATGTCAGTCTGTACAAATCTAGCTTTTTCTCTTGGATGCCTGCATGGTATTCCCGACTGCAGGTTGGTATACCATTCATTTCTCCTACTGGCAGACAATCCTGTTATGCCAAACACATTTTAATGTTCCATAAACTTGTCTATCTCCACCACTAGACTGGGCTTTTCTGAGGACAGAGATTAGAGATCCAGTTCCTCTCTGTATTCCTCACTTGCGGAACAGCCCCAGGCAAAGAGCAGGTGCTTGAGAATTGCTTCATGAATGGACAGAGAGATGATGTCTACTGCAGCTCTAATTCAATAAACTTGACAAGAGCATTCTTTAAAACAATGAATGCATCCTCCAAAAAGTGATCGCTCTTTTTCAGCACAGAAGAGGTGCTCAGATGCAGAGGAAAGCAGGAAAGACAACAAGTCAAACAGTTCACACTTCGTTGAGTACTTACTATGTGCCGAGTGTTTTCATAGATTAACACATGTATCAACAGTCACTGAAAACCTATCAGGAAGATTCTATTATTATTCCTCATTTCACAGAAAGGGAAATCAAGGCACACAGTGATGGAGTGACTTGCCCAGGGTTCTCCGATGTGCGAAGTCTAGGCCCTTGCCCTAGAGGCTATTGTCATTCACACATCGAACTGTCCCTCCAACGGGACAGGAAAGCACTGCCTATAACAGGGGAACTGCTCAGGATCCATTAAGGTGTCCTAGGTCCTTGACGATTCACCAACAAGCTCATTCCCTGCCTCTGCCGAGGGGTTGCCAAGTGCTAACTTCATTTCACCTCCCGCTCTGTGCTCCTTAATGTTTATAGGAAAGTTTATCTCATTTTCTACGAATAAAATGCCACTAGGTGGTGAAGCTTATAATTAAAGCAAAATCTAAAGCTCTGAAAAAGTGACACCATCAGTATTTTGATTGTAGAATATTTTAAATACTCAGGTATGACATTTCTGAACCTGAGGTGTACTGCTCTGATGTAGGCATATATCAGAAAAGACTTTTAAGAAAGGACTTTTTCATATCCTAGAGAGATGAGCATGGGTTCAAGAAAAAAAACTTTTTTTTAGCACTTCAAAGGCACCTTAAAAATTTGAAGGGTCAAATGAAGGATTTTAATGTGGCCAACCTTAAAAGCTAATAAAAACATATGCAGTCCCAAGTCTGAAGGGTCAGCAATCTCGTTTCAAAATACATATATGAATTTGACTTTAAAAGACCCAGATATTAAAAGCCAAATATCATCTTCGAAGAGATTGTAAGACCTATCTGGAACAGTTCCAAGTGATTTAAGGCATAACACACACACACACACACACACACACACCACCGTGCGTATGAGTCTTATTCCTTTATTTGTGGAGGGATGGATTTGGTGCCACCAAAAACTTTTAAAAAATCATTTACCATGAAAAGGTATTTCCCACAGTATATATAATAATAAGTGTATAGCTTACACTTATTTTAATTAGTAGGGCAATTCCGATCATTTACAAAAAGTATTAATTGTGAGTAAAAAAGTATAATTTTGAAAAGTATATTACCTACATGCTACTAACCAGAAATCTCTACAAACTGGCACTTCAGCACTTCCCAAGTTCAATAATAATTGATTTTTATACTTAGAAGCACTGCAACATTTTCATGTTAATTAAGCTTAATTATAATTCAATTATGTAACTCAGAAATACATTCCAAGCAAGATGAACAAAACACCGTACATGGCATAAGAATGGATTTCAATTTGAATCTCAGGGTGGCCACTATCAGACGCTATGGCCTTTGGCAATACAGTTTATTTCCCCGATGTGAAGTTGTCTCACCTCTCAAATGATGATATCATCACTTGCTTTGCCTACTCTTAAAGATTGCTTTAATGTCGCATGAAGTAGCAGGCACAAAAGTATTTTGCAAACTTTGAAAGACTGTGTGAATGTGCCTCAGGTAACCATAACAACCAGAATTTAACTAAGATACTAAATAGCTTAAGTTATGCTATATATAAGAAAGTACTATCATTTGGTGTTCTCACTGCATTTAAATCCTCTGAAAGTTCAAAGGTGATCACACACTAAAGAAAGTGTGATCTTCTATGAGATCAGGAACATATGGACTAGGTCGCTCACCACCATCCAACTCATTTATCAAAGCTTTTTAAGACTTTTAGTATTTAGCAGCTAACACAGGCAGCAACCAAGTCAAGAGCAAGTTCCTCTGCCTCCTAATCTCATCTCCCAATGGTTACTGGTTTTTGAAAAATAACTGTGTCAGGCCCTATGTCGGTGTGGACAAACATTATTTCATTGTAACTCTCAAAACAAACCTTTAAAGTTTCACTATTATCCTGATTATATAGACAAGAAAACAGAGGTTCCAAAAATGAAAAGAATTTTCCAGTATCACGCAGTAAACAAATTATAACATAAAGATTCAGACACATGTTCTCATCTCACATTCTAATCACGTCTCTCTATATATCACTTTGTCTCTCAAGGGATAGGCAACCTAATAGAAAAAGAAGCAAGAGACTCAAACAGGGACTTCAAGAAAGAAGACACTCAAATGGCCAATAAAGGTTCTTGACTTCATTAGTCACCAGGGAAATGCAAAGTAAAATCATAATGGGCTACTTCCACACACTTGCTAGACTGGCTAAAATTTGAAAGAAAGTACCAAGAACAGGGAGAGCACTGCTGTCGGACAAAACATTGACTGAACACTCCAGAAAGCTGTTTCCCAGCATCTATTTAAGCTGAATATATAACATGTGTACTGTACCCTATGACTTGGCAGTTTCATGCCTAGATTTGCATCCAATGGAAATGCATACATAAACACTTACAATATGGCATGCCACGACTGTTTATAACAGCCCTATTTGTGATAGGCACAAACTGGAAACTATCCAAATGCCCATCAGGACAAAATAGTGTACATGCTGAATGAGTCCATTTGAATAAAATTCAGAAAAGGAAAAAAACAATCCGTGATATTAGAAGTCAGATTAGTGGGTGCCCTGAGAGAGGAGGGGGGCGATTGTGATTGGAGGAGAGGATAAGGGTGCTCACCGTGCTTGGGGTCCGGTTTGGGTGTTGGTCACACAGGCACGTCCACTCTGTGAACCTTCCTCAAACTCAACCTTTACACATCTGCACTCACTTTTCCACACACGTGTTAAACTTCGATAAAAAGTTTACCAGAAAGAGCATCAATCTCTGCTCCCCAAAGTGTGCAGATGTTAATACTTTAGAAGCATTTTACAGAAATGCACACAGAGCTTACCATTTTTATATCACCTTTTACATTTAAGAGTATTTATTCAGCTGACACATTTTCATGTCCTTTCATGTGAAATAGCAAGACAGTTGAGCTAAACACGGGAATTTACTTGGGAGATACAACGCTGAGTTCTACAAGAATGACTGTCAGGTGTAAACAAAAGACGACCCGATCTTGAACATAAACAATAGTATCAAAAAGAGAGGCTTATGCATCTCTCACGGAAAAGGGCTACAGCCTACAGACAGGGATTATTGCTCAGGGAAGAAGTTTGGGATCTAGAGGGAACCTTAAACAGGTGAGGCGATGGAGCCTAATAAAAGCAACAGCTCTGAAAGGTAAAAACCCAGAAACGAAGATCTGTGGCATATGCATGTAACTGTCTTTGAAACCCACATAACTTTCCTATTCTTTCTGAGAGACAATGTTAGAGTGGGAGGAATCCTTAAGAAAGCTGTCATACCAAAACAAAAAAAAGGTCTAAGAGCTAGTGGAAGATTGAGATACACACACGCACATACACATACACATGTATGTCCACGGAGTTATAGATTATATCTTACAAATATTCTATATTTAATTATATCTAATGGATATCTTATATATACATACATATCTATATATAAATGTTGGAATTTAGTCCTGGTATGATCTGAGTTGTCATTTCCCCAAATTGACAATAGGTTTGAGGAAGGACACGCCATCGAATGAGGCAAGACCCAAAGCATTAGCCCACAAAGGGGTCCGGCTGCTCCTTGCTCTGCTGACGACATGGTTACTCAATGAGCAACCTACAGATTAGATTATTATCTGCTTTGCAGGCAATGAGAGGTCTCACTCACAGAGAGATGCATAGTGGGTTCTTTTTCTCCAAGGAAGCAAAATAGGCTTCTGATTTACCATACCTACTGCTCTCAGCTGGCCATCTGTACAGAAAACTGCAACCCACGTATTAAGGTGTCAAAGAGCAGCAGCTAAAACAGCAGCAGGTGGGTTACAGGTTAGGGTTCCTGAGACAGAAACGTTTTAAAGTAAAGGAGAATTTATTTCTAGTGACCAAGGGTAAAAATTTCTTTTATCTTTAACACATGGACACTAGAAAAAAAATTTTTTTTCCCCCTTGGGGCCACAGTGTTCTATTACAAAAATAGAGTAAAAACTTCAAAAGAAAAAACCCAATTCTTTCTAATGTAATGAAAAATTTGTTAGTTTTTATTGTTTTCTGTGAATGAGTTATGTGCAACTTGGAAAATAGTTCTTGCGGCTCCCAAGGTGAAGAGATGTGTGAGTTACATATGCTTCGCGAGGCCCCGGGCTCAAAACTAGCGTGAGTTAAATACAACTCACATGGCAGTTAATGTGTTAAAATATATTTATGGTATATATTTTGTGGTTCCTTAACCAAAACACAGGGTAAAAAAGTTTCAGAATTAGCAGATGAACCAAGTCTATCTTTTAATCAAGACTTTATAAAATACAGGTTATATATACTGTCTCTTCTTTCTATTTATTTACATGTTCAATGTAAGGAAAAGAACAAAAATAAACGGTGAAAATTGTTGCTTTGTTTGAGGCCTCATTTCAGAATTCCTGTAGTCAATAGGTACATATAACCACAGAGTTCTTCTAATTTACTATACAAGAATAAACAGAAATATTAAGGGTATAGAATTGTCACTCTTCATTATTCTATTAAAATATGGATTTTTAATTTCAAATTATTTTCAACTTCAGATTTTATGTGGATAATTCTGCACTCTGAAAAGTTTGTAACACTTATTGCCAAATCTTATTAAAAAGCAATTGATTTTTCAATTGCGTAAAAAAAATCTATCTCTGCAGATGTCGTCTTTGAAAATCTTGGCTGGCTACCTCCCTACTACGGTGACTCCTGACACGTCAACTGTTGCATTTAAAAGACAAATGGCACTGAATATGTAGCAATTATAAAAACCTTCCAATTACAGGGGCTTTTTAATGCTTTTGCTTATTTAATAAATTTGAATACTATCTTTAAGATTTGGTAGGAGTATCGTTATCCCTTCCCTAACCACTCCCACCTTCAACTTTATTTAGATCATATCAGATTTTGACCTTGTTTGTCCTGGAAACCTCATATATAATCTCTTCTGGTGGCCAATTTTCCAAGGTCACAGATTTTTTTTTTTTTTTTTTACCTTACATCCTTAAGTATTGATTAGCTTTCTTTGTTAATTTTCTATTTGTTTTGCAGCCAGCAATTTCAAACGAGTGTTAAGCAATTCAGCACTGCAGTTCGGCCAGTCCGCATCAACCTCCTGTTCTCTCTCTCATCACTCCCTGAAAATGAAGTGGCTGCACGTTAAAAAAAAAAAAAAAAGAAAGAAAGTATGAAAATAAAGCAAGCGCTTGCTCGGAGCCTGTCGGCTGGCGTGCTGCACAGCGTATTTCAATTAGCATCCAATCACGTTAAGTAGTGATACTTCAGTATTTGTGTGAGCCTGCCTTGCAGAATTTAATACTCAGACAGCCATTTTGCAAAAACACAGCAGGTCCACGAAATAAGGACTGTTTCAGGGACAGAGTCACAGGATGATAAAGCTGCTGTAAATGCGGGCGTTGTTGCAACATCTGTGCCATCCATCAGACGATTATCATCTACTATTTCCCTGAAGCTGTTCAAAATAGGATTTCACGTTAGCCTCTGTGGTTATCTTTAATTTGACAAACTCCGTAGTATTCCTTCTTTTTTCTCCCCCCATGCCATAATTCAAATAAGAAAACAGGACTGCCCTAGGGAAAAGAGAATATCAACTGGTTTGAACTGAGACAGATCTCCGAGACAATGGACTTCCCAAACCAATCCCCGTGCAGGTTATTTCCAACCTTAAGCAAAGTAACATGGCACAAAAGATAGAGATAAAAACGTCTCTGGGAGGAGGGAAAAAAAAAAAAACATCTGAGAATCCCCTATACCTCAGGTGCCTTGACAACTCGTGGTACAAACGACTGATTGTCTGGTTGGTTCAGCACAAGGATTAAAAACATCTGAAAGAAGCAACATGCATCAGACAGACACGAATAGTATTTTCAGGTCCCAGCTGCAATTCTACAGCCATAGAAACTTACATAGGACACCCGTACTCGCCGGCGATGTACCAGCCCGCAGCACTGCATGAAGAGGTGGCAGGATGCAGTCAGCGTGTGGCTTCACCAAGCTGCACTGTGCCTTGTCTTCTTGTCACAGCCACTGTCCATTTCGTCCCACCTTCTACTCCCAGGTAAGAGGCACGGGCAAATCAACACTTAGCTTCTGCCTCCTAGGTAGTTTCTAAAAAATCCACCGTTCCTGCAGGCATGCCAAAACTTTGTTCTCCCTGTTTGTCTTTTCTTGTTGCTGTTGTTGTTGTTGTTGTTGTTGTTATTGTTGTTGTTGTTCCAGGTAATCTGAGATCTTCTTCTTCCTCAGGGAGTTGCCTGTTTGCAAAAATCTACGGAAAGTAGCATTCATTTGCCTGAAGTAACTATTGCTAACACGGAGTTGCGACTGTCCAAATCATCAGAGTTTCTTGGCAGCGTTTTTAGAGTAGCCATTCTCAACTCGGGAGATTTGGAAGCCTCAGAGAAGCTTGCATTGCACGACCCCGCAGCATCCTGCTTTTTTTGCAAAGAGGAGGCCTATTCCTGCTGCTGTTTATGTGACTGCTTCTGAGAACGCTGCCGTTCCTGCTTCCGCGGCTGCTCGGCTATTATTGCCTTCCTCACAATGCACAGACTGCCAACAGCATCTTTGATTCAGTGCTACCTCTGGAACGTTTTGGGCATATCTGATTTGCTATTTCTCCCTCTTCCTCTGACCCTGAAAAATTACCGAGTCTAGACTTTAATTCACTGTGGATTCCTAGGACTACAGAAACACCCTCTAAATTGTCAGATGCTTTGTCCTGCAGTAGGTATTTCACATGAATTGTAAAGAAGGATTGCTGGAGTGGACTCAGGACCTGACTTGCTCAATCACTGCGGCTGCACAGTCTTTTAGTGTTCGCCACCAAATATGCATTTTCTATGTTAGAGCATATGAAATTAACATAACTCCAGTGGGCGAATTTGATCAGAGTCAGACCGAATTAATTAGATAATGTATCACCTATGATTTAGACACAATAAACTAAATAAGGCTACCTTCCAAGCCTGGGAGTTTACAAAACAATACTCCTTATAAGCTATTAATATTATTTATATCTTTCCCAAAAGACATAGTTTTCAGGGACTGAGCTGATCCTAACGTTGTTCTAAAAAGGCTTTGTACATGTCACGTCTAAGAAGGTGAACCATTAAAGCATGTGGAGATTCAACTATTAATTTGTATATCAACCATATGAATACACGCTGATTCATATAAAACCCACAGTGAGTCACAGCTATTGATCCAAATGTGCCTACCGTGCCCAAGTCACTGCATATACTGGGGCCACTTAAGAAGGTATGTTAGTTATTTTAAGTCACAGATGAGGATCAACCACTCTTACGCTCTTTAGGTCCATGGAAAAACGAAAGCCTACTCATTCTTAACACTTTACCGGTAATTTCTAAAAACCTATGATTTGCAGTAACAACTCTATATTATTATCAATGGTCTAAAAGGCTATTAGAGCTGAAAAAAATTCCCGCCTTAGTTCAATCTTTGTATTTGTCCCATAAAGTAACTGAGGCCCAAAATGGTTATATGTTTTGTTTATTAGTAATATAAGCAATAGTGTGACACCCTGTAATTTGCATAATTTACACAGTCTGTGAAAATTCGGTGGCTTTATCATATACTAATTCATCCCCTGTGTATTTGAAGGTCCAAAAGGAAAACAATAGACAATAGATGGACAA
>RJWJ010019801.1:0-29830 GCA_004363605.1 Indri indri | reverse complement strand
TGGCTCACGCCTGTAATCCTAGCACTCTGGGAGGCCGAGGTGGGCGGATTGTTTGAGCTCAGGAGTTCGAAACCAGCCTGAGCAAGAGCGAGACCCCGTCTCTACCAAAAATAGAAAGAAATTAATTGGACAGCTAAAAATATGTATAGAAAAAATTAGCCGGGCATGGTGGCGCATGCCTGTAGTCCCAGCTACTCGGGAGGCTGAGACAGTAGGATTGCTGGAGCCCAGGAGTTCGAGGTTGCTGTGAGCTAGGCTGACGCCATGGCACTCGCCCCAGGCAAGAGAGTGAGACTCTGTCTCAAAAAAAAAAAAAAAAAGATCTCTTAAACCCTCAACTATAATTTTACTTCCAGTGTCTTGAGTCTTCAAATGAAAAAAAAAAAAAGTTCTATAACTCTGATTTAAATTGTCAACTAAAATAAAATCTTAAGGCTCACCCCCAACTGGCTGACTGAATGAACCCCCTCTTGGCCAAGGGAATATTCTAAAACTAACTTGCCTGCCACCAGGAGGGAGGTCAGAGAAGGGAGGTCAGACACGCCTCATCATGCCCCCCCTTCTTGGAGATACCCATTGTAACCCATTGACAGGCCTAAGGGTATGCAAGACAAACCTGCAGGTCCTCAATTTACACAACAAATATATGTCCAGTGGCTTGTCTCTGATTAACTGCTCCTTATCTTAAAACAATCGCTTGGTGGCTCACGCCTGTAATCCTAGCACTCTGGGAGGCCGAGGCGGGCGGATTGTTTGAGCTCAGGAGTTCGAGACCAGCCTGAGCAAGAGCGAGACCCCGTCTCTACCAAAAAAAAAAAAAATAGAAAGAAATTATCTGGACAACTAAAAATATATAGAAAAAATTAGCCGGGCATGGTGGCGCATGCCTGTAGTCCCAGCTACTCGGGAGGCTGAGGCAGTAGGATCGCTTGAGCCCAGGAGTTTGAGGTTGCTGTGAGCTAGGCTGATGCCACGGCACTCACTCTAGCCAGGGCAACAGAGTGTGAGACTCTGTCTCAAAAAAAAAAAAAAAAAAAAAAAAACCATTCCAAGCCTTTAGACAAAGCTTCATGTCTTTAACCAATTACAAGTCAAAGAATCTTTAAACCCACCTGTAAGCCCTGCTTCGAGATGGCCCACCTTTTCAGGCCAAACCAATGTATGCCTCCCACATATCGATTTATGACTTTACCTGTAATCCCTGTCTCCCTGAAATGTATGAAACCAAACTGTAACCCAGCCACATCGAGTCCACTTGCTCAAGGCTTCTTGGATGTGGCTCCAGGTCATGGTCCTCAAATTTGGCTCAGAATAAATCTCTTCAAAATTATTCTACAGTTTGGCTTTTTTTCCATTAACAAAATGAACTTACAACTCTATCATATTCTTATACTATCATATATAACTAACTCTTCATTTATGACTTTATGTTGTAGACATTTAACATTTTAATGTCCTAATGAATATTTCCAAATGATGGAAACTTTTGATCATCTTCCTAATTATAGAAAAAACTCTAAACTTATAGTCACTTCAAAATCTCTCTCCAAATATAATATTAAATATCAAGGTTTTGTTGCAATTCATCTCAACTTTTTAGGTTTCATAATTTCATAGTCAATCTAGTCTTCAATAGGTGCTTTTTCCTTGTTTTCCCTGACCAGAATTCCCACATCCTCTACTGCTCCATGATAGAATTAAGTAGTATTTGAATTTCAAAAGGTTAATTAGCAGAAAAATACCACTTAGCTTCATCATCTTAGTATCAAAACAAAAGAGCTCTAACAAATCATTTCATTGTTCCACATTAGCCTAGCTAGGAAGTGATCTTAAGGTTAAAATATTCCAACTCTTAAAATTAAATGCACATATGAAAATATAACTGCATTACCTAAGTTAATACCCCCCAGCCTTACGGTCTCAACCCTCGAATAAGCTACATATTCTTTTCTTCTCTCCCCTGCATGCCCCATACCTTTGGAAACATCTACTTCTACTCTCTATCTGGATTCTATACAACTTTAAAGATGTAGCTTCTAGAATATTAGAGTCTGAAAGAGGATGGTTATTTCCTAGTCCATCTCCTGAATGCAATATACTAATCCTCTCTATGAACAAAGTGTTGTGAAATATACAGTACTGAAAGAAACAGCTCACTGCAATTTCAGACTTCTATTAATAATTATTAGAAAATTCTTCCTCATTTGAAATCTGCAAAGCCACTTCTACCTCTCTGAGCCTTAGTTTACTCATCTGTAAAGTGAAGAAGTCCTAAAATCTCAGTAATCACTTAAAGCGCTGAGGGTCTAAGATCTACCCTATTCAAGTTCAATCAACATTTATTGAGCATCTATTATGGCATGCTTGCTGCTCGTACATGCAATCTTTAGCATAATCACAATTCTTATCTATGGTCAATTCTACCACTTAAGGCAGCATCGAAACAAAAAAATTCACTGGTCTTTCTTTTTCATTTATGCTCTCAGATATTCACAGTTTTTGTTTGTTTGTTTGTTTGTTTAGGAATTAGGAAAAAGATGTAGGTAAGTGGAATCTGGAAAAGAGAGGGAGAAAAAAGAATAAAGTAGTATATAAGGAGAGGATATCTTCAAAGTAATTCACGACTTACCCATTTAATAAAATATTCATCAAGAACTTTTAAGGAAAATAAGCTTGAAACGGCCAATCTACTATTTGATCCTTACTCCTGCTTTCCTCTGCTTTTTCTGCCTATAAAACTCACCCACTCTGTTTAGCTCATCGGAGCTCTTTTTATTTTGTACACTGGATGTTGCCTGGTTCACGAATTGCTAATAAAACCCAATCCGATCTTTGAAACTTGGATTTGGGTAAAACTGTCTGTCATGTATTCTCAGGCTCCATGATGAAACGTCACTTTTTAAATGAATTCATTATAATCACATGCTTGTAGAATCCTTGGGAAAAATGTCTTGGAATTCGTGGAATCATGGCATTGTAATCTACACAATTTGGAACTGTTTGGACCAGTGGTACTCAAACAATTTGGAATGGAGGTCCAGTTTGTTTCCTGGTTTGTTTTTCAATCCCTTGTAAGCTGTATTGTAAAATACAATAAAAATGGTGTGGTGATGTTAAATTGCTATAAAAGTTTCTAAAATCTTACACTCACTTTTTAAATATTTTTTTACACGAAAATATTTAATACTTTTAAGACTCAATATTTTAAGTGTTAAAAGAACCCTGATAATTCATAATCCAAACAGAAACAAATTTTAAAACACATAACCATTATTTACAGGAAGAGACCATGACTTATTCTTTTTAGATTGTTATATCATTTTGCTATCAAATATTGTTAATTTCTCACCATCTAGCCCCCCAAAATCCAAATTCTTATGGCATGTTGTCAAGGAAAATAGCTAAAGACATCTCTTTCACTTGCTCACTCATTCATTCATTCACTTGACAAAATTACCTACTGACCTTATTTTACAGAAGGGGAAATTTTAGGCTCAGGGCAGTTATGTGACTTAATCTGAAATTAACTATAACGTTTGGCAACTGCTCCTTCCTGTGAATTTTAAGTGTAATCTTTGGCAATCATCCCCTTTTCCCTGTAAGAATTCTTGGCTCCAAACCATCTATATACTCATCAACACCTAGAACACACCTTGCACTTTCTCACTTCTGTGCCTTTATTCAGATCATTTCCCCACCTCTGACCCCAGTCTTTGCTAACTGAAATGTTAGTCATCATTTTGAAACTCCAGTAAATCATTTCTTCCTCTCTGTTCTGCCCAGTTAGAAGTTATTCCTCAAAAACTCTGGGTTTTTTTTTTCCTTTAGTTTCTTATGATTACTTGGATCAATTTTCACAATAAAAAGTCAAAAGGATAGTCTATAAATTTTACACTCAGCACTTACATGGCATTTATCATATACTTATTTAAACATTTATTGTTTGTATACATGTCTACTTCCCTTAGGTAAATCATAACTTCCCAGAAACTAGATATACCATAACCCTACAATATCCTGGGTCTAGGCCATGCATATAAAACAAGTACTCGAGAAAATTTTGTTTTATTTCTAGGGCAAAACAGACAAATAAAACTTAGGTACTTCCAAAGCTTCAGGGTGGGGGTTGGGGATAGAGATGATGTCAGTTTCATTTTTTTTCCTGTCAAATCTTTTTATGAAGTATTAAAAAAAATCTGCATTTCAACTCTTTTTCTGCCTATTAACAGAAGGAAGAAATTAATAACAATCCACATTTCCAAAAGAAAGATACAGGGAAAGAAAAGAAATGGGCTTAGGATAAAGCATATGAATAATTCACAAATAATTAAGAATTATGCATATTTATAACAGCAACTGACAGAGAATGAACTTGTAAACAATATTACTGTCAATTACTACCTGTATGTAGATTATTTGTAGTATATTTTACTTAACAGTTCTCCACAGTACCAACTAACTTCATTACCTGTGTTTTTAATTTCATGCAAATGACATATAAAAGCACTTTGGAATACAAACCACCATCTTTCTGTTCAGGGAATCAGAGAATCCGAGAGCTAGAATAAACCTTACACATTCATTATAACAAAGAGGAAACAGAGCTCATATCCAGGTCTCCTAATCAGCTTCTGAGGAGGAGCTATGCTCTGGCTTCACGGAAGGACTTTCTCCATTCACAACAGTGTCCTCCTGGTGACCTCGGAGCCTGCTTCCCAACATAGTATTACCATTTTCCTTGAAATAGATCCTAGTTTATTTAATCATAGACGCAGGATTCAATACTTTAAATAAACCCATGCACATTCTAAATATTGTCTATATTCAATTATCCAGGCTAATATACCCTAGTAACTTTTTTAAGTGACCTTTTAGGTTCTACACTTTGGTACGCCCTCTTTAGAAGATGAAAAATCAGTATTTCAATAATCCAAGACCAACTAAGATGAGGAACAATCAGCTGCAATGCACTGCTTACAGGCACAAACCCTTCCTCAACCTGGACTCCTCTTTTCTAGTCTTCTTAGAATACTGACACATCCGGGTGTCATCCTTCACTAATTATGTGACCATGAGCAAGTTATTTAACCTCTTTAAGTCTATTTTCTCATTCACTAAAAAGAACTGATCCTACATACTTATAGGCTAATGGGGAAGATTCAAGGTTATATAAATAAAGTCTCTGATGCATAGTAACCACATAATAAAGAACTATTATTACTAATTAAATAATAACACTAACACAATAAATGATGGAAACAAGAAGGCTAATACCTCTAGAAAGTGGGATTTATCATCTCAATTATGAGCCTGCACTTAAAGCGATTCCCCAAATGAGACAAGTTATTAAATATTTATGTCAAGACCCAAAAGAAATAATAAATTCATGAAATGTCATGAGCAATATTTTTATTAAGGAAAATAAAACATTTTTAAAGCAAGCAATACTTTAGTCTTGCTGGTTTTAACGACAGATTATTTACAAAGTACTGTTATTTTATTAAGCTGAACAGTATCGCTGGAAAATTTTCTACTTGGCCTAAACAATTAGAACTATGATAAATCTAGAATCACTTCTGAAATTGCATTGCACTATCACCATTATTGATCATTTTGTTACATAAGATACCTCTCTCAGTAACTGTAAGAAGTGAAATACACTCTGCTGTGCCAAAAAAGAAAAAACAAGAATTGACAAATTGAGGAGCATCTGGAAGCAGAATTACTGAATTTGTTTCGAGGAAATCAAAGCATTTGATTTAGAGGAAAAGCGAATGTGTTTCAATTACCTTTAGCCGTAAGAAGTTTCATGAAAGATACCACAGAAACAATACACACACACAAGAGGGATGGTTGGAGGACTATAAATGGAAGTATTCTGCCTGAGCTATGGAAAATAAAATGAGGCTTCACTGTCAAGAAATACAGAGAAAAGAGGTAAGTTACAGAGTCTAAATTCTAAAGAAATGTGTTATCAATTACAATCATAGGATATAGGAAACATGATGAGGCAAAGAAAAATATTTAGGTGAAATATATTTTCCTAACACTGTTTGTAGAAGTGCTAATTTATTACAATAAAATTAAACCAAAGAGGAGAAGCACTTCCAGAATAGCAGTGTGAGGAGCCCACGCGCCCTCTCCTCAGTGAAACAACCTTGGTAAAAAACGATACCAAAACAAACAAACAAACAAACAAACAAACAAAAACATTATTTACAGTCTCTGGAAAGTGCCCTGACAGCACGTGGCAAATGCAAAAATACTTAGTTAAGAAGATTTTCTGAATCTTGGTAAGAACAGCAAGTCTGTGGCATTTCAGCCAGGCCCTACTTCCTTGCCCTCCCTGTCCCCAACCTCCACCCTAAGCTCTAGGCCCAGTGCATGTAGCCAAGACAGGGCAACCTCTCACTTCAGCTCTCAGTCTAGAGCAAAAGTTTCTCCCAAGGAGCATCAAGTTGCCAGCATTTCACATCTCCCAACCACCCCGCAGGCTCCCATTCCAAGTTGCAGAAACTCTATTCCAGGCAAGCAGAGCTGAGAAGATGGGTTCCCTGCCTCCACCCAGCCCTCACTCATAGGGAAGTAACTCTACCTCAAGCAAGGAAGGCCGAGAATACTGGAAATGGAATCAAATGGAAATTCTGAAATAAAAAAGTAAATAATCAAAATAAAAGATTCATTAGTGCCCACCTAGCATCCAGATCCTAGTTTCTAATACTATTTTCCAATAAGAGGAACCAGGGCTCTTTGGTGAAGTGGCTGAATCTAGGACTGGGGCAAAAAATGTGCAAGATGAACCTGAAGTATCTTGTAGTGCCAGAAAGGAAATTTTTTTTTTTAAAGATGGGGTATGCCAAAGTTGCACAGGAGCTAACTGAAAGGGCTCCCAATAGCCAAAGCAGGAACGGTGTGAGCAACAAAATAAAGTAGTACAGGATGTGGATCATTAGACCAGAGTATAATATAAATATCCATGAGTACCTAATGATATTGAAAAATGATTAACACATTAACTCCCACATGACTTGTATTTAACTCACGCTAGTTTTGAGCCCAGGGCCTCGTGAAGCTTATGTAACTCAGATGGCTCTTTACTTTGGGAGTCGTTTGAACTTTTTTCAAGTTGTATGGAACTCACACACAGAAAACAATAAAAAATAAATTTTTCATTAAATTAGAAAGTATCATTTTGTTTTCAAAGTTTTTATTCTATTCTCATAATAAAACACTGTGGATCCAGGAAAAAAAACTTTTTTTCTAGTGTGGCAGTCAATGTGTTAAATAGGTAAATGGGAGAGAGTGGACAAATCTCCTGTGCAGAATTCCAAATAATTGATGTAAATACCCCACCTTCAGCGAGGTGGTGCATAACTCCATACTCCTTAAATGTGGGCTACATGGTGACTTTCTTCCAGAGGACATTATGGAAAGAGGGGAAAAGAGTAGTTTTACAAGGGAGAAACCTGAAAAACACTAACTCTGCCGGGTGATCAAGGTTAACATCAACAGTGATAAGCATGTTGACAGTTGATATGATGTACTTGACCTATGTGGTCTTCCTCCCAAAACCCCGTAACACAAGTCTAACCACAAGAAAAACATCACACAAATCCCAATTCAAGGATGTTCTACAAAATACCTAACCAGTATTACTCAAAACTATTAAGGTCATCAAAAACACAGAAAGTCTAAGAATCTGTAACAGCCAAAAGGAGCCTAAGGAGACACAACTAAATGTAATATGGTATCCTAAATGGGATCCTGGAACAGAAAAAAAAGACATTAGGTAAAAACTGAGGAAATCTGAATAAAGTATGAACTTTAATAAGAATATCAGTAATCAATAATCACTATCAATATTACTTATTATTAACGTTAAATGTAAGATGTTAATAGGAGAAACTAGGTGTGGGGCATATGCAAAGTATACTATCTTTGAAATGTTTCTGTAAACTGAAAACTATTCTAAATTATGAAGTTTATTTAAAAAACTCATTAGAGAGGCTCAATAGATTTCAGCTAGTAGAAGAATCAGTGAACTTGAAGATAGATTCATTGATAGAGATTATATAATCTGAAGAACAGAGAGAAAATAAAAAAAAATGAGCAGAACCTTCAAGAAATATGGGACACCATTAAGCACACTGTAATGGTTAATTCCGTGTATCAACTTGACCTGGCCACAGGGTCCTCAACTATTTGGTTAAACATTGTTCTGAGTGTGACTGTGAGGGTGTTTCTGAATGAGATTAACAGTTGAATTGGTAGAATGACTAAAGCAGATTGCCCTCACCAGTGTGGGCGAGCCTTACCCAATCTGTTGAAGGCCTGAACAGCATAAAAGGCTGTACAGGAGAGAATTCTCTCTCTCTGCCTGACAGTCTGATTTTCAAGCTGGAATATCGGTCTTCTGCCTTTCGACTCAGACTGGAACTTACACCACTGGCTCCCCTGGTTCTCTGGCTTTCATACTATACTTGTTGGGACTTCTCAGCCTCCATAATCTTGTGAGTCAATTTCTTATGAAAAACTACATACATATCTTTCATATATACATATATATGTGTGTGTGTATATATATCTTCATCTCCTATTGGTTCTGTTTCTCTGGAGATCTTGGACTAATACACATGAAGACACACAGCTCCCGGTCTAGAGCAACTTCTGGGAGTTATCAGAAGAAGAGAGGAACAGAAAAAAATACTAAAGAAATAGTGGCTGAAAACTTGTCAAATTTAATGAAAAATCTGTCTACACATACAAGAAGCTCAACAAACCCCAAGTAGGACAAATGCAAAGAGATCTGCACCTAGATTCATCATGGTCAAAATGTTGAAAGATAAAATCTTGAAAGCAGCAAGATAAAAGCAACTTGTCACATACAAGGGATCCTCAATAAGATTAATAGCTGATTTCTGATTAGAAACAATAGAGGCCACATTCAAAGTGCCGAAAGAAAAAAAAACAAACCTGTGAACCAAGAATCTCATATCCAACAAAACTATGTTTCAAAAATGAAGGTAAAATAAAGACATTCCCAGAAAAATAAAAACTTGAGAGAATTCATTGCAAGAAGAGCCACCTTTCAAAAAATACTAAAGGGAGTTTTTCATGTTGAAAACAAGTGACACTAAACAGTAATGTGAATCCACACGATTTCTTTTAAAAGGCCCATTAAAGCACAAGGGAGGTGGGTGGGAGCAAAGCTGTACTGAAGTGAGGAAATGACACCAGATGGTAACTCAAATTCACAGGAAGAAAATTCACAGGAAGAGAACCAAAAATGGTAAATAAGAAGGTTAATGTAACAAACTACAAATATATACTTGTTCTCCTTTATTCTCCCAGCTTCTTCAAAAGATAAAATTACATAAAATAATAGTTTTAATAACCTACTGTCAGGTTTTAACACATATAGATATAATATATAAAAGAGTAACACTACAAAAAGGAGGAGAAGAGAATAGAGCTATATGGAAGGAATGTTTCTATATCTCACTGGAATTAAGCTGGCATAAATCTGAAGTAGACTCTGATATGTATGTATATGGTAAGCCCTAGAGCAACCCACTGAGAAAATAACTCAAGAAACTAGTGGGAAAAAAATCATTAAAGAAATTAAAATGTTACACTTGAAAATATCCCTTAATACAAAAGAAAACAGTAAAGGAGAAACAGAGAGATAAAAAGACCATGAAAAATAAAGGAAACAAAATAATAGGTGTAAATCCAACCATATCAATAACTATATTAAATGTGAATGGATTAAGCAAACCAATCAAAAGGCAGAGATTGTCAGACTGGATTTAAAAAAACAAGATCCAACTATATGCTATCTCTAGGAGAAACATTTTAGATTCAAAGATACAAATGGGGTGAAATTGAAAGGATGACGATATGGCATGTGTAAGAGAGTTAGAATGGCTATATTAAAATCAGACAAAATAGATGTTAAGACAAAAAGTAGTAGGTAAAAACTTGGGAAATCTAAATAATGTACTTTATTAATAATCATCATCAATAACCAGTAATTGGTAAAAAATCAATTACTAAAGATAAACAGGGACATCTTATAGTAATAAGAAGGTCAATCCAATAAGAAAGTATGAAAATTATAAACATATATGCACCTAATGAGAGAGCCTTCAAAGTACATGAAAATTGAACCAAAAAAATAAGAAAATTTGAATGAGCACAGCAAGAGATAAATTGCAGGGGAAATACCCAAGAAACCTATCCTTTGTTCAAATATGACTGTTTAACTCTGATTTCAAGCTTTGATCAATATAAGTTTTCTGGTCTTAGTTATAAAAGTTACTAAGGAATTGTAATGTCACTTGTTTTATGAATATAATGCAAGAACAAAAATCTAAAATTTATTATATGAATAAACATAGCTCTATATAACATATTTTTAAAAATTTGGATATTAGAAAATAAGAATAACCACAAGCATTAAAGTAGTTATGTTCATCATCCTTTCCAAGAAAAGCAATACACTGAATTTGGAACATTAAAGTACCACCACCAATTTTAATTTATATGAAATACTAAATATTAGAAGGCTCAAATGTATTATAAATAATGTATATAATATTTGAGAGAAAAAACTAGGGATGCTATTTTTCCAATTATTTTCTTAAAATGTTATTTAAAAATTACAAAGTTTAAAATATGTAAAAATTTAAAGAATACATCACAGAAAATTGTGTTTCAATATATAAGATAATGCTGTGCAACTTCTTTTAAAAATTTGCTCAACAGGTTCTCCAAATTTCATTCACCATCTTATACTCATTCAATACTAACTTACCAAAGCCCTGAACTATCTGCTTGAATTGCCTTTCTACTTCCAAGAATTAAGGTCCCTTAGTTTTTTGGTATTTAAAAGAGAGAAAGAGAGAGAGAATTAAGGTCCCTAAGAACAGAGACTCCATTTTCACAATTCTGTTATTTCTTCTATGCAGCAAAACACACTTGCTCTTTTACCTTCTTCTGCTACTAACTCTGTGACCTTGGGCAAGTCACTTCAACACTTTGATTAATATCCTGCAAAAGGGACTTGACTGTAATACTGATTGTTATAAGGTGTGTCTGCTTTGGTCCTTATGCATCAGAAATTATTGAAGGTTTTAAGGAAGGCAGTGATACCACTAAACTGTAAATCAGAAAGGATTGTTGGGGTTGAGGGAGGATGGTTTGGAGGAGGTAGAAACTTGGAGACAGGCAAAACAGGCTATTATTGGAAAAAGCCTGGTGAGAAATATGAACCTTAATTAAGGTAGTGACAGCAGAGATGAAGTGGGATGGTTTTCAGGGAAATAATTAACACATACTATACCCTTACAATTTTTGTTACCATACTAGACCATGAATAATCACTGCTAGAAAGGCTTGTAAAAATGGGCGAAATCTAGACTGATGCTATCAAAGAAACAAAAATAATTATTTTAATCGGGAGAGATTTTATTTCATTTAGAATCAAAGTTCCCTTGATGGCCTACTTTTCATATGCCATCTCCTTTCCCCACTCCAGGTCTTTTAAAAATACCACAAACAATTCTTAAACTTAAAGAAAACTATATGTCAGAGACTAAATCAGGCAAGAAGTGAAATTCAAATTTTGTTTTAAACAAAGCATCTTTATGGTCACTCAGAAGTAAAAGGTTAGTTTCACACATCTCACTTCTAAGTTGGATTTTTCTGGACTAAGACACCAAAATGAAATGATGTTGGGGCGGGGGGAACAAAACAAAACTTTGGCTGAAGTCATCACCTTTTTATAGTATCTTATTCTACTCTACTCAAGGCAACAACATCAAATAATATTAGGTACCTTCACGATCACTAAGCAAGGGGTCTTGGCTTTTGTTTTAAAAGTATATAATTCACAGTAATATTTGTCTCACATATTCTAGTAAATAGTCTTCAACAGTGTGCACAGTATGGCACACAAAATAAATGCTCTATGTAGGTTTTATTTTTCCTTTATTCATGGAAACATCTAGATGCACCTGTCATTAATTCAGCTTAGATCTGCATTTAAAGAAATTTTTCTAATAAAAGGAATAAACAATATTCATTTCTCATGAGTATTAACTATACATCCTAGTAAACATTCCTACCACATTTTCAAACTACATGGTGTATATTATGATTCATAGATGTACATGATTACTGTACATTCCTGAGTAATGTTAGCATTTTACTTTAGGCCTTATGACCTTGCCTACTGTAATATTTCAAATTAGAATCTTTTATATTTCAAATCTTTTACCTTTTCAAATGCTACAAAAAATAAGGAATCGCTTCAATAGTAAGGGGAAAGTATTAACATATTTCCAAAAAATCTTGTCTAAGTTTTTGTGTAGATGAGATGCCAATCAATCATTTCTACCCAATCCACACTAAAAAAAAAAAAAAAAAAAAAGATTCCATTCAAAGCTGGGCATATCATATTCTCCTTCTGAGAGATGAGAATTCAGACTCAGAGACCAAGACAGTATTTAGCTAGAGAGAGCTCGCTAGGAGGTCCAATAGACTCAGGGGCTTAGGCTGCTATTTTGAGGCATCAATAACATACTAACTGAACTGGAAGAATGAGAAATTTGAAAATGACTTGGAGAAGAACAATTCTGAGAAATAAGCAAAAGAAGCAACTGTCTGATTATTCTCTGCAATTGATTCCAGGAGATATCCCAGTTCTTATAATAAAACCTCATTGTGCTTATGTTTTGTTGAGCAAGTTTCTATTCCTTAAGATAACTGCCTGTCATAATATGAAATATATCACATTAACATATGTTTATATAGTTTAGCAGCTCTAACAGAGAGGTCCAAAATAATATTGGCTTAAATAAAAGAGAAGTTTATTTCTCTCTCATGTAAAAGTCTGAGTAAGTGGTTCCAGCACCGTCCATCTCACAGCCCAAGATATCTACCTTCAGCTCTCACGGTTTTGCTTGCATCCTAGCCACAGAGAAGGAGAAAAAAGGGAGGGCAAAACTCCTTTCCTTTTAGGGCAAAGCACAAAAGATGTACCCAATGTTTCGTATCCTATTGGCCAATACTTAATCCTGTACCCACACCTGCAAAGGAGAATGGGAAATGCAGTCTTTACCTGGGTGGCAAGTACCTACTTAAAAAAAAAAAAATCGATTCTTGTACTATACTAAAAGTGAACAGATACTGGAAGCTAACTTAGAATATATTAAATATTCTAACATCATGTCTAAGAGGTACATGTAACTCTTCAGAATATTTTAGTTATTATCACTGAATGTTCCTAAAAGAAACTGGATGAGAATCTCCAACCCTAAAGAGGAAAAAAAGAAAAATTAAATGGGAAAGAGACAAATGAACCCCACATTATGGACTGCAGGAAGGAGATAAATGAAAACTATTTTCAGCCCTTTCTTATATTTTATCATGCCCTAAACTCTCCTACTTCATCAAATCATCCATTAAAAAAAATTTAAAAACTAGCAGGCATGTATGTTATACTTGCACTGCAGAAGACAGAAGGCAGACTCAGAACACAAACGATGCCGTGGGAGTCAGAGAATAGCAAACCACTTAATTTTGCTGGCTGAATGTATCAACCTAGCTGATAAAAGTTTGATGCTCTGTATTTCAAAGAGCCTAGAAGTCTGCAAATTAAAATCTCTTGAAAAAGGTCATCTCTGTTTATTCACCATTGCCAGAATGGAGTAATATCATTTCAGAAGGACAGCAAAAAGTCTTATGGCACACTTGGTAATTTTTAATCCAAATCCACCAAAGACTATATACAGCTTCTCGCATTAAAATTTTCTACTCATTTTCCTCCCCAAAATTGGAATGGTATTATCTGACCTGGGATTCATTTACTGGGACTGTGAAACTTTAACAATAAGAAAAGTCACTAAATAAGATGTAGACAAATTGTATAGTAAAATACATTAGGAAAAGGCCATGGTATTAATAAGAAAGTTATCCGAAATACAGCATTTTAAGTTCTCCAGTGATGACAGCATATGAACATTCCTCAGTAAACACTATAAAGAAATAGAAATCTTGAGGCTCAAAATATTACAACGTTGCCATCATCTATTGATGACATGAGGCCAAAAGAGATTCTCAAAATGGGAAGCTCAATATACTGGATCATTCTATTGTGCACTTGGTCAAGCTGGGAACTATGATTCCTAGGATTCCCTTCCCTGTATGGTACGTACATGGAACTAGAGATGGCCAAATTCTTGGAAGGTCTTCATGGTCAGACAGGCTGATGACAAATGCAGAGATGCCTGACAGTTTCCAGCTTGATCTCGCTCTCCTCTCATCCCGTGTCCAGCTCTTCTTCTCACCTGACCAACAGTAGCCCAGGACCCAACAACAGGTGCTGGGCTGTGGGCTGTGGACCCACGGAGGCAGTAGCTACCTGTATAGAGGCAAAAGCCTCCCACAGACATCTCCACAAAGAGCCTCTGTGCATACCTACTTTGGTGACTATACACACCTGGCTTCTTAAAATTTTCCCAGTAAACTCTGATTTATCAGCCAGTACCAGTGCTTCAGGAAGTGCTTCATGACTATTTCTTCCTGTTCCAGATAGATATTCCCATCCACAGCTCCTCCTACAAATGCATACAGTCTCATTACTATAATTCCTTATCCCATAACACAGTGGTTCTACTTCTCTAACTGAATCCTAATATATTCAAAATTCAGCAATTAATTTGTAATCCAGCAGTACTGACAGAATGAGTTTAATCACTGAAAGCCATTTTCCTGGTACTACTAAGCTAAATTTTTCCTAAGATAACCAGGTTCACTTTATCCATTTACTTCTATATGTACGAAATGTTCTCTGCTTTCTTTCTGATTCCTAAAAGTCTACTCCATTACTTTTATCTTTAATCATTTCTCAACATACAGCATGTAAAAAATACATATTAAATAATACAACTTTTAGCATTTATTCTAAGTTGTTTTACAAGAATGTGTTAATATTTCAGTTTTTTAAGTGATCTTTTAATCAATTTGTGATTTGTGGACTTGCTAAGAGAAATGACAAATGGACTAAAAATTAGTAATTTTAAAGAAGTCTTCTCTGAAATGAGCCCATTAATTCTAATTTTAAAACTATAAAAATGTAAAAACATATACAGCAATCATTAGAAATATCTTCCCCCAAAAAAGAAATGAAGATATACTAAGCATTCAAATTCTGAACTAGACACTGGTAGGTCTGATTCAATGATTTTAAGTCACCTTTTCTAAAGATTCCTCAGTTTCTTTTGGACCTTAACAACCATTACAGGCTAACAGACATTTTCATACAGCTTTTGTAAATTACCATTTCTTTCATGACTGTGACATTAGATATCCTATAATTAGCCTGTCACATTCAAGGGCATAAAAACAACGCAAAATTACATAAGTTTTGGGTAGGCCAACAAAAAACAAAAGAGAAAACAATAAAAACAACTCAAAATTGAAAAGACATTCTGCCATTGAGTAAGAACCATAATTAAATACCAAATCAAGGTACAAATCTTAAAGCACTACTTGTGACTAAGAAAATTTATCATATCTGAAAACTCAACCCTGGAAGTAGCTAGAATATGTATTGGGGATAGGGAAAAATTAGGAGATATTCACGCTAATAAATGAACTCTTGTTTTGCAAAAGAATTTACTTCATAATTTATTTGAAAGGAAGATTTCTAAGGTGTTAGTCTATAAAACCACATATAAATATAAAAACCAGCACTCATGCTTACTAAAGGATCCCTACCCACAAAATGTATAGAATTTATATTTTGGGTGGGAAGGGTTTTTTCAGCTCCCTACATAAATTCCCAACTCAAGAAAGGCACGTACAATAAAATGATTCAGTAAACCACCACTGGTAAAAGAAAGAAGTAGCACTTTACGTGGCTTCCTACAGAATCCTTGAATTTACTGTGGAGTTCACATTTAATTTACATTTACTACAAAGAAAAATTTTACTTACAGTATCAGCACATTCTGAAAAGAATTCAGAACATTCTGAATTAATTAACATAAGGTCACAATTTCCCTTAACTGCAGTCTCACATCCCATTCATTTACTGATTAAAATTATAGCCAAAACGATTTTTTTCAAATTGGAAAACTGCTAACTGAACTCAAATATATCATGTTCCAAAATGAGAATAAGATTTTCCTCTAAACCTGATACTTTAAACTAGAGGAACAATAAAATTATTTAACCAGCTAGATTTACTAAAATTAAAAAAAACCTGAGCACATTTGAGTTATCACTTGCACTAGTTTCTGAAAGTTTTCCAAAATCTTAATGACAATTCACACACACAGCTGACATTAATCAAACACCTATGACATGTGAAGTGCCGTGAAAGACCAAAAAAGGGGAGGGAGTGATTTTCCTTCCACAACACTAATTAAAGTTACAGCTTTAGCTTACACACTCCCATAATTCTCAAAATAGTCAACAGAGTCCTTGCTCATTATAACTGCCTTTTCCTTGTCCATCTCTAGAGCTCCATCATGCTGTTGTTGAAATGCCACAACCAGGACTGTCAGAATCCCTCATGGAGATGAACCTGCAGCAGTGGGCTATTTTAAGTTGCAATCTATTTCCTGAGGCTGCTTGGTATTTGTTGACTTCCTTGACTATACCAGACCAGCCCACAGACTCCTTGAGCTCACAGGAGCATCACAACACTGCTAGAAGACAACCTATGACAATACTCTGATCCCTCAGCTGCAACTTACCAAATTACTAGTTGCCTTGGAATTTTCCTCTGTAAAACATTGCCTGACACTTTCCATACTGACACTCATATGACATTTCTTTCCCCACGGAGTTTCCAGGGTTCTTCCTTCAGTTCATCTCTACTGGCACCACAGCATTACTCAAGCAAGCCAATGCCCTCTGCAAATGTGGAGAGCTCCCTGGGCAACCTCCTGCAGGAGGCTCATAAGAACCATGATTATGAAAAATGAGTAGATCAGAGATGCCTTGTGGCTTCACTAGTGACTTCATTACTTGGAGAAATTTTGTTAACTATGATAAGCTTTCATATATAAGTCCTTGAGATGCACATTAAAAGTGCTCACCATCAAAATTAAATTTTAAACATGTAAGATAAAGATTTCATAAGATTTGTTTACATAGCCTTTTAGGAACATTTATGACATTGTTTCAAAAGATACTATTAGCTTTCACTAGGCCTCATGGCTGTTGTGGCAACTAGAGATTTGGGTTTAAATTCAAAGAATTCAGAAATGAGAACGGGATGCAGTTTTAATTTTTCAGTTAGGAAGAATTTCTGCTTCCAATAACGCTGACTATATATATTTCAGACAAATCCACTAAGAACAAGTAGAAATCTAAACAAAAATATGAGGGCTGGGAATGACAAACTTACCATTTTACAGATCCAAAATAATCTAAAAAATACAAAATCCAAAATAATCTAAAAATAAACTCGTAGAAAAAATTAATTTATCAAAGCTGAGGGATACAAAAGTTAATATTCAAAAACCAATAGTATTTCTACACACCAGCAATAAAGTTAGAAAATAAATGTTTAATACCATTTATAATACCATCAAAAAATATAAAATTCCTAGAAATAAGAAGTGGAAAAATTCTATATAGAAAGCTATAAAAAACAGTACTTTTAAAAATTAAAGGAGACCTAAAAAATATTCCATGTTCTTGAGATTTAACACTGTAAAGATGTCAATTCTTATCTGAATTGATCTAGAGACCCAACATAATCCCAATCGATCCTAACAAGTTTTTTATGAAAATTAACAGGCTGATTTAAAAATGTATACGGAAATGCAAATAGCCAAGGCAAACAAGACACCCTTGAAGAGGTAGAATGAAAAGACCCTCGCTGGATATCAGGACAGTATAAAGCTCAGTCGTTAAGATAGTATATTAGACAAACAGATGAACAAAAAGCCCAGAAACAGATCAAACATGGATACTTGTATAACAAAGTTGGCACTGCAGATCAGATCTTTTCAATACAATAATACTGTCATTTGGATATCCATAAAGGAAAACAAAATTAAACTTGACCTCCAACTTATACCATACATAAATATAATTTCAGGTGGATTACGCATCAAAATGTAAAAGTCAAAACAATAAAGCTCCTAAAAGATAATATAGAAGAATGTCTTTTTGCGGATACAGCAAGTACCCATCATAAAGGAAAAGAGAGATAAACTGGACTACACTAAAATTAAGAACTTCTATTTGTCAAAAAGAGAGTTAACAGGTAAGCCGCAAGATAGATATTACACATAGACATTTTTTAAATGGCCAATACATGATGATAATAAAAAGCAGACCAACTTTAAGTCAATAATTTACTGATTTTAAATTCCCTATAGAAAATGCACTCTGTTACTGCTTGAGCCTGTGGCAGACCTCACCCATTATCCCCAGCCTCTGGTACACCACTGACTTCCAGGGTTTTGCAATGTTTATGTTATCACCTGGGTCAAGTTACCTTAGTATTAGCTTTGTGATAATTCACTGATGTCTTGTATACCTTATTGTTTGTCATGCTTCACTATAAAAGAGTTTAAAAAAAAAATCAATGAGTATGTACACCTCTTGATCTACCAAATGGTAAAAAAAAGAGACAAAGTTTGAAAATCCTTAATATGTTCACATTGCACAAATCAGTATAAACACCCAAAGAGAAAACAGGCAAACAATAGAAATTAACAGCCCTCTCACAAAAGATATACATCTAATAAACCTATGAAAAGCTGTTCAATCTCACTAGCAATCAATTAAATAAGAAACAAAAACAAGGAAGAAATTATTTTTAACCTATCAGATTTGTAATGATTAAAGTAACTGACAAATATCTAGTGCTTTCTCATAGGTATGGGAAAATGTGAACTCATATTCATAGTAGGTAGGAATATAAAGGTTTCTGACCAAAATTTCTTAAGAAAAAAATCAGACTATAGAAGATGGCATAGTCTACCAATGAAAAAAATTTTTTACAAAACTAAGAAATGCCCAAACTACTCCATATCTTTGCTTGGTGCTTAAGAAATTCACTAGTAGCTAGCTGCCTATTTAAAAGGAGAACTTTAGAACTTGGTATTGACCTATGTAATAAGACTGTTTTATGTCCAATATTAATTGGTTCTTATAAGACACCGGAATAACCTTGTTATTCTAATAAAAGCCATGAGTGCTTCATCTTTTTCTTCCTAAATGTACTTGGAGTTCTTCTCTCCAGACTAATGGAACACTGGGCATCTCAGACTGTTTTGTCCCAGATTTCCTCTGTAACAACTGATGTGGACAGGATGTTTTTATGACCACGCAAAATGAGATTGCAATCTTTACCAATTAGCTGCTTGTATAAACATTCTGTTTTCCAAATAGAAAATCCACCAATTTCGAAACACACACTGAGCTGAGTATATACCCTTCCATGTGTAGAACACTGACGTATTCAAGGTCAATTTGTCCAAGAAATTTTGGTTGCAGAATTGTATAATTCCATGCGTACAAAGCTGAGTTTAAGTAAACAAATGTATACTTATAAATATTTAAACAGAAAAATGTTTTGCTAATCTCTGAAAAGTGGGGTTTGAGGTGATTATCCTTTCTTCTTCACTTTCCCTCAAGTATCTTAATTTCTTACACTGAGCTTGTATCATTCCGGGGAGAAGCTATTATTTGTAGAAAACATCCTCTTCTCCATATCCCACTCCTGCACAATGTAGCATCTCCACCTTCTGCCTACACTGCCTCCGAAGGCACCACCATTCTCTCCCAACACCTGGGTTCAAACTCTCAGCTGCTTCTGAGGCTGTGGCCTCTTTCCTGATACTTGGCCAGCCAGCTGTCCAGGCTTACCCATCCAAGCTGCCCCTTGGCAGTGGTCTCCTTTCAATTCCCAAGGCTTCTCCTCCCCTAACTTACCCCACTGCTTCCAATGTCTTTTAGTTTTAATTCACCTCCCAAAAGTCTGTCATCTTACTCTTCCTAAAATAAACTCCTAGGACATCCCCTCCTTCACTCTACCCGTTCCCCAGCCCCTATATGCTCACACCCTAGTACTTCAGGTCTATGCAGGAAGGCTCCTGCCTTTTTGTTCTCATCACTCCCTTTCTCAAAAATGACTCCCCAACCAAGGGCAACTTACCATTCTCTGACCAGGTAAGTGTAGACCAATGGTTCTATATTGCTTTGCACATCACAATCACCTAAAGGGCTTGTTAAAATCTAGATTTCTGGGATTTCCCAGATTTCTCAGAGTTTCTGGATCAGTAGGTCTGGAGTGGAGCCCAAGGATTTGCATTTCTGACAAGTTTTTTGGGTGATGCTGATGTTGCTGATCTGGGGACCATAGTCTGAGAAACACTTGGTATAAACTATACTTTTCTGCTTCATGACTCCATCAAACAATTCCCTTCACATAGCACATACTAACGACCACACTGAAATCCTTTCAAGACTGACCTCATATACCATTCTCCCTCCATGAAGCCTTACAGGGATACATTTCCCTCTCTGTAACCCAAATAAGATGTGATATGGTGTGATATGGAAGCCCTACAGCACTTTATTTGCAATTCTAGTAAGAATTATAGCTGGTCTTGTACCATTACATGTGCCACCTATCCCCATGACACAAGGTCTTGAGGCTAGGAGATTCATTCGTTGGACAGAACCTTGCAAACATCAAAAACTCAATTTGAAACTTGTTGACTTATTACGCTGAACTAGGTGGAATTAAACTTTCAAAAGAGCCTTGTTCTTTAGTCTGTTATACACTTCACACTATAAACCCTCTAACTGTAGCTAGTGATATCAATGACAGGCAAAAGACATTAGTTCCCACAGCAGAGAGCAACAGGACCCCAGCACTCAACACAATCAATTAACAAAGGCAGGAACAAGTTCCTTCAAAGCCCATGTATCTTGAAAGTCAATCAAGATTGCCAACTGAGGGGGAGAGAGAATGTTTAGTTTCTGTATTCTTTTAAGGCCATCTGAATGATATGGTAGGTCTGTATTACCTTCAGATTTGAGGTCTGTAACACTGGGTGATTAATGACTTAATTCACACAGACTTAGGGGAAATAAATACTCAAATAGTAAAAGTGAATAGGTAACAAACTTTAATCTTTTGTAGTGTCAAAAAGAAAGCAACACAAATTGCTACAGCCACTTTAGAAAATTGTTCAGCATTATGGACATATGCTATGGCCTAGCAATTTCCCTCCCACCTAGGTATGTACCCAAAAGAAATAAAAGCATTTGCCCACCAAAGACTTGTATGAAAACATTCAGAGTAGTTTTATTTGTTAGCCAAATAACAGGAAACTACCTAGATATTCATTAACAAAAGAATGGATAAATTGTGGTTTACCATACAATAAAATGGAAATAAGAAAAAGATTCAGGAATCTTTTGCTCCAATCATTGCAAACCACACTCACCAAATGAGAAATAAATCCATGAGAGTGAATCGTTCACATAAATATTTCTATCATATCCAGCTATATCTTCCCTAAGAAATTGCATATAGTACTTTGAATACCAAATTTAGAAACTTGGAAAATTTGATTATGGTGCATCTCACCATAACTATAGCCTTCTAACATTACAGGCCTCCTTGAATCCCACTTGATAAGTAATAAGAACCTAGGTAAAAGTTCTTAAATTTTCAATGTGATGAAATTTGTTTGAAAACCCCTCTTTAAAAAAAGTACACCAGGGCCGGGCGCCGTGGCTCACGCCTGTAATCCTAGCACTCTGGGAGGCGAAGGCGGGAGGATTGCTCAAGGTCAGGAGTTCGAGACCAGCCTGAGCAAGAGCGAGACCCCGTCTCTACTAAAAATAGAAAGAAATTAGCTGGACAACTAAAAATATATAGAAAAAATTAGCCGGACATGGTGGTACATGCCTGTAGTCCCAGCTACTCGGGAGGCTGAGGCAGAAGGATTGCTTAAGCCCAAGAGTTTGGGGTTGCTGTGAGCTAGGCTGACGCCATGGCACTCTAGCCCAGGCAACAGAGCGAGACTCTGTCTCTAAAAAAATAAATAAATAAATTCTAAAAAAAAAAAAAAAAAAGTACACCAGGATACATGTTGAATAAGGCCAGCTAAGCTATCTCTTGTTATGAAAATGTGGAGCCTTTCTTCCTTTTCTCCAAACTCTTTAATGTTACAGTAGTTTCTTTTCTGGGTACCTACTATATACTGTTCCAGAGCCTGGTAAAACAAGACAGAAGGAAAAGAAAAAAAGAAAAGAAGTTCCCTGACCTCCTCAAAGGAAAAAAATACATGTAATAATAATGTCAGGAAGTAACCAAGTAAAGCTTATCCAACCCTCCAGGTACAACTGTGGAATCACATTCTAGACCAGTGCTATCTAAAAGAACATTCTGCAATGGTGAGAATGCTCTATATCTGCATAGTCTAATACAGCAGCCACTAGTCAAAGGTGGCTATCAGGTATCTGAATTGTGGCTAGTGAAACTGGAGAACTGAATCTTTTAATTTTATTTAATTTTAATTAATTTAAACTTAAATTTAATCAATTTAACATCTAAATTATTTATATTTAAGTAGCCACATGCAGCTAGAAGCTACAATATTTGACAGTGCAATTCTATACATACTTTCATCATAATACTTACCATTGATATACTATAGCTCCCCAATTAGAAGGTTCTACTAGTTGTAAGCACCATCAATGTAACAGCTCTTGACGGGGGAATAAAAAACTACATTAAACATACATGCTAAGGTTTAGATTCATTTCCATTTCAGAAATACTAAAAACATAGGGAGGAAAGTGTATCTTAGAACAGAGGAAATCCAATACTGTGTTTTCCCCTTGAAGATGAGCACCCTGCGGAAAGGGACTCTGACTATAATACATCCACGCCTACAATAGTACCCAGTGCAGAGAAAGTGTTCAATAAACATTTGCTCAATAAAGTGCCAAAATAAATGTCTCTCTCTCCCACTGGTATTCTAAGAACAAAGGATTGGATCTGCAATATTTGTATTCCCAGCACCTACACAGTGCTTAGAACATAATATACGCTAAATATTTAGTTTTTTAATTGGCACGCAATGATAAGAGTGGAAAGAATGGTGTGGCTACAAATAACATTTTGGAGACAGAAGCAGAATTTGCTGACCAGCATGTGTAACTGAAAGGAAAACTATAGTACCATGAACAGGAAAAGATAAGTCTGGAAGAGGAGCTGAGTTGGGAAAGCAGCTAAATTTAAGACAGTGTGTGGTGCCTACTACTTAGAAAACTATACACTAGACACTTTAAGAACTACAAAGCTGCAACTTGCCAGTAGAAGATATATTATACATATAATTGTAGTGCAAAGAAATGATAAATGCTGTAAGAGGGATATTGATGAAGTGTTGTGGATGTCTAGAACAGAGAAAAGCATATTTCCAGAAGTACAGGGTTAAGGTTAAAACGATAAAGCATTACACTAAGGGCAGAAAGAGGAGGAAGATGGCCAAGGACAGATTGTTAAAGAAAACAAAACTATTGCAAGGGAAGAAGGCTAGAAATGGAAGTAGGAAGACTACAGGTATGTGACAGAAAAGGAAAAAGCGTGTGAAGGAGGTCCTGACTATATCTATGCTATAAAGCAGTAAATATTGGCCAAAAAACCCTAACTGTTGCTACCATTCCCAGTCCAGTTCAGGTCCTATCTACTCTCAAATTCTCTCAAATTCCTCCAGGTTCAAAGTATTCTCTCCTCCCTATATATTACCACCGTACTAACAATATATATGTCCACAGACAAGAACCATGTGTTATTAAACTCAGGACTGTGTAGACATAGAACAGTATCTTGGACATATGGAATAAAATATACTCGATTGAATATAACTACCAAAGTATTTTCTAGACTGAATTTATAGATAATGACAGCTTAATTTTTGGATGGCACATCAATGAAAACTGCATCGCAGCAAGATTGGGTTGTGCCATCCGTTTAAGTGACCAGAACTTTCCCTCCATTCAATTTGCTGGGCACCAACTGTGGATCAGACATTGTAAACAAAGGCTCCTCAGAGAAAGAGCTTACAGAAACAATGAATGGGACAATTAACCCCATGTGAGAAGTACTAAAATAAAGGTACAGTCACGTGGTATAACATTGCAGTCAATGATGGACCACACATACAACAGTGGTCCCATAAGGTGGTCCCATTAAGATTACAATACCGTGTTTTTATTATATCTTTTCTATGTTTAGATACACAAATACTTACCATTGTGTTAAAAAACTGCCTCCAGTATTCAGTACAGTAACATGCTATACAGGTTTGCAGCCTAGGAGCAATAAGCTATACTATATAGCTTAGGTGTGTAGTAGGCTATACCTTCTAGGTTTGGTTAAGTACACTCTTAATCCAACCTTCCCACAACCATGAAATTGTCTAAGGACACATTTCTCAGAATGTATCCCTGTCGTTAAGTGACGCATGACTATATATGCAAGGTGCTTTACATGTCCAAAAGAGGTAGAAACTACCTATGACTAGGGAGAAGGGGGGAAACTCTACTTGGGGAAAAGGCTTCACAGAGATCTTATCTTAGCTGAACAGTGATTTTCTCCAGACATTCTGAATAACAGTTATCTTCTGTTACATTGTTTTAAAAAGTGTGTTATTCATGGAAAATGGACTTTTTGAAAAGTATAAATTGCATTACAAAAGCCCATCTGCACTGTGCATTCAAGTCACATTGGCCTCCAGCAAGTCTCTTAACAGACCCAGACATAACAGTTACCAACTCCCCACTGCCTCTGTAAAACACACTGGCTGATGCCAATAGTACAAATGTTTTTGGCTAACAGACAACTGTTTAGTTCAACTTCACACTTCTGCTCCCTTAAATTGCACTGCATGCTTAACATCCAAAAGTCAGTTGCATTTCTTCCCCAAAACTGTCAATTCCTCTTGTAATAATCATTACATGTTTTTCAATCAAATAGTATGCAAAGCAATTAAGAAAAGTTGCCATTTCTGTAAAAATTACAGTGGATGCTTTGGCAAGATTCAACAAAGGTGATGAGTCACTTTAAAAACATGGCTGTCAAATTAGATGTGCGTTAGATCATGTTAAAAGACAGCAGAAACTAAAAATCTATCATTCTGCACTAGATGGTTTCACAGGTTATCTAAACCACTGTTCCACTTTTAAGAAGTCAAAATTGGGCCTACTGCACAGATAAGATGGATTATATAAGAAAGGTGACACTGAACTTCAGTCACATGAAAAAGGCCTTGGACCTATATCAAAATACTGGCAAAGAAACACATGTTTTATGGCAAAATAGTTATATGTGTATTCTTATTCAATTCAAAGCTTTACCAACTTTTAAAATTAATTTTCCAATTATGGACTCCAATCCATCAAATAAGGGAGCTCCCGGGAGAAACATCCTGCTGACACTATTCCTTCAGATCCCCGCAAAAGGCCACCTCCTGGGAAAAGCCTGAAGACTGCTAATGATGCCTCTTCAAAATACCCTCAACTGGTGTTAGACTGCTATTGATTTTAACCTGGAACCATTTTTAAGACCAAATTCATTATAGATAATGAAAATTCTATTATTTTCTTCTTTTGATCTTAATGCTCAAAATGTAAAACAAAACGATCTCAATAAATCATTGCAGAGATAGATTTTACGAAGACAACATGCACGTGAAATGGTAGGTTTTTCAAAAGGATCAGTGAAAATCCAAGGTTAAGTAACTTAAGGAAAGATAGTATTTCTACCTTGATAGATGAGAAATAAGCAGGACATAAGTTAAAATATCTGAAAACAAACTAAAGAAGAAAAAAATATATATGGACCAATTTTAACAAAAATCTAGTTACCACAGACAAGTGCTAGACTGGTTCTGAAAAGGAAAATGATGTTTTAAACTCAATTTTAATATTAATGATACATCAATCACCCACTGCCACATTTTATTATGTATAAAGGAATCTTTTATGAAACCATAAGTACACATCATGGTCTTTTCCTTAACATATCTTACAACCCAGTTGTGAAAACTGGAATTAACACATGAAAACTTTATGTTCAGAGATTAGGACAGTGTAGGTGTTCAATAAATGTTTGCTGCTCTCGTTAAGAGTTAAACATCTCAAGATTCAAAGTAATATATTAGCCAGGTGTGATGGCTCAGACCTGTAATCCCAGCACTTTGGGAGGCCAAGGCAGAAGGACTGCTTGAGGCAGGGAGTTCGATACCAGCGCCAACCTGAGCAACATAACGAGACCCCATCTCTACAAAAACAAGAAAAAAATTTAGCTGAGCGAAGTGGTGTGTTCCTGTAGTGTCAGCTACTCGGGATGCTGAGGAGGGAGGATCACTTGAGCCCAGGAGTTCAAGGATGCAATGAGCTATGATCACGCCATTGTACTCCAGCCTGGGTGACAGAGTGAGACCTGGTCTTAAAAACACACACACACACACACACACACACACACAGTACTATACCAAGACAACAGGCAAGATGAGACAATTCAGCTTCATGATTACCAAATGAGCTATACAAATCAAAATGGCTATAAATGTTCAAAGAAAAGAGTACTCATTTCAGACTGGGAGGTTGTTTTACACAGGAGATAAGATTTGAAGTAGGTCTGGAAAAATGGGTTGGGTTACAGTTAAGTTGTGTGAGCAAAAACAGTAGTATTAGTGTTAATACTACTTACTCTCTGCAATAAGCTTATAGATGCCCCACCACCAATACTATACAGGGTCATATCACATTTACTAAAAGATCATACTTTACTATCCAAAAAAACCAACTACAAAAAGCTAACCACAGAATAAACTGAGATAGTAATCACTTATTACATTTTAAAGTTTGTATATCTGCTAATTCATCCATCTAAAAAGTTTTCCCCTCAAGTCTCTGAGCCTAATTATAATTGCTACTTTTCCTACTTTACTAGAAATTAAAATGAAAAAAAATCTACTAACACAGTCATCCTCAGAGTGCAACAAACTTGGCCATTTACCCTAGCCCCAAACTTGGGAAGCCCCTTGCGGCTGTTACTGAAACCAGAAAGGCAGTCTTGCAAAGAATCAGGATCAAGGCATAAGGTTAAATTGGCAAATACAATCAGTATCAGTACATCAGTCTTCCCTCACAACCTTTTTCCATCATGACCTGAAACAGTGTGGATATCTCTCTTCCGAGTGCCACTGTCCTCCCTACCAACCATTGAATTTTAATGCTTATTTTAGCCAGATAAAATATAAAGGAGAGTGAATAAAACAGTAAGAAGTGGAGATAAGATTTAGGAATTGGCTTAACATACCATTTAATAAAAGATTATTCATTCATTCAACACATATTTATTCAACACCTACTGAGGCTGGAAATACAATGGTTAGCATTTTCAACATCCCAATATACCTTATTTTTACCCCTGCCAGAAGCTGGGCAGATCACCTTCCAGAGACCCCATCTATAAAACGGAGCTAATAACTACTCTCATAGAGATGTAATAGATTGAATGTGGTAAGCCACCCTTTAAGGGGTTCTGTGCTCAAATAAAATAACACACTTCAAAGACTGAAAGGTTTTCAGAACAGTATGTTTATAAAAAAAAAAAAAGCCTAGAAATGTAAAAATATATACAGTAAGCTAATATTTATCCCTGGACAGGAAACAGCCTTAAACATCTCTGTCTCCCTCAAGGTATTTGGCATACTGCCCTTCATTTAACAAGGGTTCAGTAAACACGGGTGATTTTTCTAAGGTACAGAGTACTATAGTAATTTTAATAATCTGGCAAACAAGAAAGAATGAACAAAAGGATATTTACTGCTGCCTGTTATGTACCAAGTACTGCGTTGGGCGCTTCACCTATGTTATTTCATTTAATTTTCACAGCCACCTTATGAGGTATGTATTATTAATCAAAAAACCAAGAGTAGATTTTCGTTTTCCAATAATCAGATCATAATAAACCTAAACCTAAAAAAATGAGTAACATGTCTTACATTTGGCAGTGTTTGCTTACTTCGTGTTGAAAGAATTAAGGAAACCCTACAGAAGGGTATTAAGGGAAAAAAACCCGTCATTAACATGAAAAGAAAATGCAGGAAAAACATAAATGGCCAATAATTGAATCTTGTAAATGTTCAATCTTACTAGTAATTTTAAAAATCCAACAAAAAACAATAATGAGAAATCTTTTGGTCAAATTGGCCAATAGAATAAAGATTTTTAACAGGCAACATTTCCTTCAGGAAGATCGGCAGTGTTTCCTCTACATTCTTCACAGGTATGGCACACTCCCATGGTGACTCATCTATCATCGCCCCCAGTGATTCTCAAGGGGGATACAAGGGCAGTGTCTTAAGAAAATGCTCAAAAGTGTACATAAGGATTTACTTTAAAAAACATTCTTGGCCATGATGTGTACAATACAGAGAAAGGGGGAATCCACATGAGGTGAAGGGCACTGAAGTTCTACTTAAAAATAGTTAAACTTTAAACACACGTTTACTTTTCCTCCCACACTAAAACCCAATGAAATAAGAAAAATATAAAAATAAATCCAGAGCAGCCCTGGGAGTCTAACAGGTGCTCCAAGCAGATAGATCAACGAGGAATTCCAAGTAGCCATGAAGCAGGTTAAGATGGAATAGATGGCAAAACCCAACAGAGCTGAAGAATCCAAAACCTCATATAGACAAAGAAAAGAAGTTCTCCCTCAAAAGATACATTTTTCCAGAAGAACCCTTGAAAGATAATAAAATCAGAGGTAGCAGGGATTGAGAAAAGAAATGGCTAGTAGTAAACTACATAACCGAAGGGCTATGGAACACCTTAGCCAGTGCCCCCTTCCCTACCTTCTATCAGCAGGACGAATGCCAGCATTTACCCAATCCTAACTCCCTGAAATGATAATTCAGACAAGGAATACTCCTCAATAATGTTGAGGCCAGGGAAGTGGAGCAAGGTGCCAATTAACTGTAGCTTCCATGAGGAATGGGGAATCCTACCACTAGAAGAGGCAAGTGACCCAAATACTCTATAGAAAAATATTGCATTCCAGGCAAAGGAGAGCACATAAACAAAGACATCAGGTTTGAAACAAAATTTTACAGGGAACTATACATGCTGGAGCATAATGTTGAGGCAGACAGGGAAAGGATGTGAGGTTGGAGAGGTAGGTGGGCAGAGAACACATGACGGAGAGTCTGATGGGCCACATAAAGGAATTCAGTCTTTCTACTTTTTCTCCTGTTAGCAAGAGAGCACCAGTGCAGACTCTCAAGTGGGTCAGTGATATGATCAAAATCACATTTTATATCATACAGGCAACTGTAGATAATATATCTGAATTGGACAAGACCCAACTACCTATCTTAGGAGCCTGGGTAGATTACAGAACTAGCAACAAAGCCTGGGGAACTTTTTTTAAAAAGTTTGAAAGGCCGGGCGCGGTGGCTCACGCCTGTAATCCTAGCACTCTGGGAGGCCAAGGCGGGCGGATCGTTCTGAGCTCAGGAGCTCGAGACCAGCCTGAGCAAGAGCGAGACCCCGTCTCTACCAAAAATAGAAAGAAATTAATTGCACAGCTAAAAATATATATAGAAAAAATTAGCCGGGCATGGTGGTGCATGCCTGTAGTCCCAGCTACTCGGGAGGCTGAGGCAGGAGGATCACTTGAGCCCAGGAGTTTGAGGTTGCTGTGAGCTAGGCTGACGCCACGGCACTCGCCCCAGGCAAGAGAGTGAGACTCTGTCTCAAA
>RJWJ010019800.1:0-29830 GCA_004363605.1 Indri indri | reverse complement strand
GCAGCAGTGCTTTGGGGCCGTCTTCTTCCAGAGGGCTGCCTGCTGAGGACCCCACTGCACCCAGCGATGCTGTCTCTGTTCACTGTTCTGGCCGTGGGGGTGACAATGTTGGACATCACTGATGATGTCTGGAATTCATTGGCGTCTACGTGCATGGCTTTTCCTTTCCTTTGTGTTACGCTGGCTTCAAAAATGGCCCATCACTGTCTTCTGTTCCCAGCAGTTAACAGCAAGCGTTTAAGGATCCTCCGTTTCTTGGTTTTTGGACTCTGTAACCTACTTGGTCCCAGAGTTAGTCTTGCTTTGAAAGGGGGGAAAAATTGGAGGATTTTGCTTTGGTTTCTGTTTCTGTTTTTATATTGCTGCTTCAGCTTCTGCTGTGACAAAGGTCTGCGTAAGCATCACCGAAAAGGCCCTGTGATCTTGCCGGACATTTGATAAGCTCCTGTAGGATACCTTAATCATACGCACAGCCTAGGGGATTCTTAAAAAATTGCTTTCCCTGTCCTTTTCCTTTTAAAAACAGTAAATTCAGAGGTGTCCTGAGAAAAATAAAGTAAAATGATTGGGAGTGCGTTAGGACACAAAGTGCAGACTGATTTATACATGTCCTTCTTTACTCTTATTATAAAATGCCTTATTTTCTTGACCTCCCCATGCCCTGGACTGCACTATCAGTTACAGGCAGCTTTACAAGCAATAAAAAGAAACAGCCACATCGCACATAGACATCACCAATTCATGGTTGTTGGATGATGCAAAATTTAGAAAATAAAGTGTAAAAAGTGGGTGCCCAACTTAACACTGTGGGATGATTTATTTGACAATGGAAAAATGACGTCTGTTCAGGGAGGAGGCGTTTCACCGCTGTCTGCACAAAGAAGCACTGGCCGCGACCTGGTTTCGCTCAGGGGACGCTGCCCCGTTTCCCCAAGTTCTTCCCAAATCGCACCTTCCCATCCTCTTCCTCGTATTTGTATTAATTTATCGCTCATTTCCAAACGGGGAAAGCCCGGCGCTTCCAATACCCTCTCCTAGCTCTTCCTTAAACCTATTTTGGCACTTTGCATGCAAGGTGCTGTTGACCCCGTTCGGTGGCATCACTAAGACAAAGACGCCACCTTCGTTCGGCTTCTGCGGCCACAGGAGCAGGCGGGGGCGCTGCGAACCTGCGGCTGTGTCGGCGCCCGGAAGGGGGCAGCGTTCGCGGCTCGGTAGCGCCCCCGCGCGGCAGAGCGCCGCCAGCGCACCCCGCCAGGGTCAGGACGGACGCAAACTCGAGGCTGTTCCAGCGCCCGCAAGGGGGCAGCGTTCCCGGCCAGTGGCGCCCCCACGTGACAGGGTCAGGACCGACTGCGCATCCGCGGCTGTGTCTGGCGCCCGCGAGGGGGCAGCGTTCCCGGCCCAGCAGCGCCCCCACGTGGCAGAGCGCCGCCAGCGCACCCCGCCAGGGTCGGGACAGACGCGAACCCGCAGCCATTCCAGCGCCCGCGAGGGGGCAGCGTTCCCGGCCAGTCCCGGCCAGTGGCGCCCCCGCGCGGCCGGCGTGCGGAGCGGTGGCGGCCGCCGACCGGGCCCTCTCGTCTGCTCTCCCCGCCCAGGAGCACGAGTCTGTCCGACATGCGGGCCGAGGAGGAGGCCGCGGTGCAGCCGCACAGCAGGGCGCGCCAGGAGCAGCTGCAGCTCATCAACAGCCAGCTGCGCGAGGAGGACGACAGGTGGCAGGACGTGAGTCCCGGACCCGGGGCCGCGGCGAACGGGGGCGCGGGGGGCCGGTGGCTCGTGACGGCGCGGAGGGGGGACCCGGACACGGGCGCCGGCGGGGACCTGCCGGAAGCGTGGCCGCGAGGGAGGGCGAGCGGGAGGCGGCGGCGGGAGGCGGGGCGTGCGAATCGGTGATGGAGACTGGAGCGCTGATGGGGGGCGGGTCACACCGGAAGGATCGGGGCCTGCGAAGGTTTGGGGTCCTGCGCTGGGAGCAAAACGCCAACGCAGGGACAGGGGATCACCCCTCTTCACTCCCACGGGGCGCCCTCAGGTCGCCATGGCAACCTCGCCTCTGCCGTAGTGACACTGATGTCTGCAATATGTCGATCATTGCTGTGTGCCTGGCACCTCGTGTCTGTTACCACGTTTAACCCTGCAAGCTTGTGAGGATAGGCGCTGTGATCACTCGTCCTTTAGAGATGAGGAAACTGAGGCACAGAGAGACTAAGAAACGTGCCTGAGATTCCAAAGCACGGAAAAGAGAGAGCTGGTGTTATTCCCCGCAGCGGCAACCCCATCCGTCTGGCCCCAGAGTCCTCACCGCTCATCATCTGCTGTAACTACCTGTAGGGTTCGAGGCGAGGTCGTTGTCAGGATCAGGTGAATTCATACATACGGAGTCGTGGGATCCGTAAGACTCCAAAGCCAGTTATTTCCTGCCTTTACTTCCTCCCATGAGGAAACTGTAAATTAATCCCTACCATTTTATTGTTAACAAATCTATTCACAAACCTAGAGGTCATAAATGGGAAGAAAGGAGTTTCTTACAATTGCCTGAGGAGGCAATTCTCTAAAATGTGGTGACTGCCATGAAATGTGATTGCATATTTCACACTGGCCACGTTTAAATAAATGAACTGCCTTGCTATGGGCAGGGGAGATGATATCTGGACACTTCCTGCCTTTGAAGCGTTTCTGTTCCAACCAGGCTTACACTGGATTCTGTAGAAACCCCCGAGTGTAGTGCCCGGGCCCATAGTCAGGCTCACCGAACTCCGAGGAGTAGAAATGGAATTATGTGCAAGCCCGAAGAAGAATTTCGTCTCTCTCTTTCCCCCAGGACCTGGCTCGCTGGAAGAGTCGTAGAAGAAGTGCGTCTCAGGACTTAATCAAGAAAGAGGAAGAAAGGAAAAAAATGGAGAAGTTACTGGCTGGAGAGGATGGGACCCGTGAACGAAGGAAAAGCATCAAAACCTACAGAGAAATTGTTCAAGAAAAGTGAGTTCTTTCCGTTATTGTTTTTTAGTATGCAGTATTAGCTGGATGTGCTATTTCTAAAACATGTTGGTTATCACAAAGGCTCTTACACCAATATTTATACTCCTGTGCCAGCTCTTCAGCTCTGGTATGGTTTCTGCCATGGCCCGTGCAATTTTCATGACCACTGACTTTATTACTGTTTCCCCTCCTCTGCCCCATCCTTTAGAGAGCGGAGGGAGAGAGAGCTGCATGAGGCGTATAAGAACGCTCGGTCCCAGGAGGAGGCAGAGGGGATCCTTCAACAGTACATCGAGAGGTTCACCATCAGTGAGGCCGTTCTCGAACGCTTGGAGATGCCAAAAATTCTGGAAAGAAGCCATTCAACAGAGCCAAACTTATCCTCCTTCCCGAACGACCCCAACCCCATGAAATACCTACGGCAGCAGTCGCTGCCTCCTCCCAAGTTCACTGCCAGCGTTGAAACCACCATTGCTCGTGCCAGCGTTCTGGATACCAGCATGTCGGCAGGCGGTGCGTCTCCGAGCAAAACTGTCACTCCCAAAGCAGTGCCTGTGCTGACCCCCAAGCCTTATTCCCAGCCCAGAAACTCTCAAGAGGTTCTGAAGGCCTTTAAGGTAGGACAAGTTCCTTAAGAGTAGAATCGAAACCAAACTCCGGGCAGTCGATGGAAAGAAGCATCCCGATTCGAGAAAATGCAGTTCTTTTTACCAAACGAGAGCAAAATGTGTTCACGTTTATAATTGTGACGTTTATGTATCTCTGAGATTTGGTTTGTAAATACTCAAGGGATAGATGTTCCCCTCGATTGCTGTTGTTAGTACTGATGGACTCCAATAAGATTGATGGCTGGGTCATCTCCATGAGCAAGGTCTATTTTCTAGTTTGATATAACAGCATAGTCTCTCTATAGCAATGGTAACAAACCCTAATTTAGTAATACCCTGGTATTTCCAGCTATCTGGAGATATGGCAAACTCCTCAAAACAAAATTTTAATTGCTTTTGGTTCAAAAAGAAGTATATGCAGCTACCCTCTTTCAGCAAGAAATTGACATCGTAGCCAAAAAGATGCTCCGATTGAAACAATATGAGCAACACATAAGGACATGGAATGTACTTGGTCCTCAGATAAGACAGGTTTTTTTTTAAGTGGAAAGAAACTAGGTTGTTTTACCAATGAATGTGTAAAATAATGTTCCAGAACCAACAAACTTAATGACACCCAAACATCTTTTCACTCCCTCACATTTCAGTATCTTTCCTCATATCGTGAGGAAGCACTCATCCTTTGTCTTAAGTTCCTTTAACTATAAAGAAAAATCAGTTCTCCTGGTCCCTGCATGCCACATGAGTTAGTAACAGAAGACAGAGGTGAGATTCATCACTATCACCAGAAGTTTGGCTGTAAAAAAGTTTCCGTAACTGAACTAACTGAGCAATGTGATGCCGTGTGTCTTCCTTGTTGAATTTCACAGGAAACAAAACTACACTTTATGACTTTTGTTTAAATAACTCTGAATGTAGCTTAAAAATCTGTGCCTTAGGATTTGATAGAACAAAAGAAGAGGGTCCTGGCTGTCTCATCTGGATTGAATTGAGACGTTTGTCCCTTGAAGGGCAGGGGCTGTGTCTTTGCTAGTCACAGCTTCATCTGGAGAGCCTGGCACAGGTTCCCAGGACACAGTAGGCATTCAGCAAGTGCTTACTGAATAAATAAGTGAATTTTTTCCTGAAAAGATGAGCCACTAATCATGCACACACAGATATACACATGCCCATATGGGCTCAGATTTCCACCTAAGTATTTTGGAAGGTTTCCTCCACCTAGGACTGTGATGATGAATGGTCTGAGATGTTTCCACGGAGGAAGATTTATGTCGAGGTGCCCAGAACACGGGTAGGAAATACATTTATTTAACTGGGCGTCTGAGGCATCTGATCATATACTCCCGATGTCTACTTCCCCTCCATTACGTAAATAGTGCAAAGCGATCATTTAAACTGAACAATTAGGATAGACGACTTTATGTCGAAACTTTAGTTCTGAGAACACCCTGTTGCTGGCGAGATGGTGTGGAGACTTCAGAAAGAGCATCGTGGAAGCAGGTATTGAGGAATTCGAGGAGGGGTCCCCTTAGAGCTAGAGTTCACTCTTAACTACGTGCTGGTGGATGAACCCTTGACCCATCCTAGGCCTCGATGGCTGTCGGCCCTGTTGGTAGCCTAAGCTCCATTGCTGAGTGGGTGGACAGGCATCTGCGGTCAAAGGTCAAAGGTAACCTGTAAATAGGACAGTTGTTACCAGCTAATGCCAGGACAGAAGCTAAGGTGTGTGTGTGTGTGTGTGTGTGTGTGTGTGTGTGTGTGTGTGTGTGTGTGTGTTCTTGTTGGGGAGCGGGGAGGTCGGGAGGCAGGAAATAGAGGGTCAGGGATTTTTCTGGTAAAACAGAGTTAAGAGAGAAGGAAGATAAAGTGGAATGGCATAAGACAGTGTTTTTCAAACTGAGAGTCGCCACCTGTTCTAGGTTATAAAATCAGTTTAGTAGTTTGGAATCAGCATTTTTTGTAATGAAGTGGAATAGAATACAATAAAAATAGCATAGTGCATCACATACGATAAAGGTAAATATTGTTTTGGGAAACTTCTGTTTCAGTTATAATAATGGCTAATAGTTAAGTACATGATGTGTGTCAGGTACTGTTCTGAACTCTGCACATATATTAATCCATAGAATCCCCAGAACAACATGATGAGAGAGATGCTGTATTTTAAATTTTGTATTTGGGCACAGAGGATAAGAAACCTGTTGAAGATTGTGTCGTGGCTAAGTGGTAGAGCCAGGATTCAATCTTACGTTGTCTAACTGCAAAGCTCCCGCTCATAACCACTCTGCATTTTGCCTCAAATTTCAAAACAGACTCTGGATGCCTTTCAATAAACCAAGCTAACCACCCTCCCTGCTCCTCCTTTCGAGCTCTAACTGCCTTTGCTATACGTGCATGCAAAACAGAACTATTTTAATGTGCATAGTCTTTTTCTCTTAAAAAAAGAGAGGTTGTAAAATTAACTAGAAATAGGGATTTATTATAACATGGCATAGTATCAGGTCCCTTGCCCTCTCTGATAGCTTCAAAAAGAGTACCCACTGCCCTCTCTACCATGGGATAACCTGTAAAATATTCCTGATCTGAAGTAGGTTCTACTTAACTTAGATACTAACTAGAAAAAAAAAAAAAAGTCAAGATAATGAAATAGCAATCAGAACTTAAAGGAAAAATTACTGAAACTAAAATATGTGGCATGTGTTTATATTTAAGATTCGTTAGTTCTCTATACTTTAAAATAAAAGCATACCACAAATACGGTGAACATGAAATCTAAAGCAAAGTAGCCCAAGAAGGCTGACAACCTTTTAAAGACACCCTTAAGAAGGCATTTATAGAAGCCCTAACGTGTAAAACCGATCAAAACATTTGAGAGTCCTTATTTTTTGTTGGGCTATGATTATTATTAATAAATGATAACCTTTGAAGGTAATTCTGAATGTGTTATTTTGTTACAGTCTCTGGTTGGGGTATGGCATGTTTTTTGTTCGTTCTGTGTTTCACAGGTAGATGGGAAAGTCAGCGTAAACGGAGAGACAGTTCCTGGAGAGGAGGAGGAGAGGCAGAGAGAGTGCCCCACGGTGGCACCTGCCCGCTCCTTAACCAAATCCCAGATGTTCGAAGGTGTGGCCAGAGTGCTTGGGTCCCCCGTGGAGCTGAAACAAGACAACAATAGCATCGAGATCAACATAAAGAAGCCAAATTCTGTTCCCCAAGAACTAACAGTAAGAACCAAACTTTCCGTTTCCCTCTTTGGGATAATTCCAGGGTGGAAGCGTCTGTTTTTTAAAATAAGTGGATCATGATAATGATCATTTCTTTCTATGTCGGTGTATTAGCTTGCTAGGGCTGTCGTAGCAGAGTGCCTCAAACTGCGTGGCTTAAGCAACAGAAATCAATTGTCTCACGGTCCTGGTGGCTAAAAGTCTAAAATCAAGGTGTTGGTGTGGTTGATTCCTTCCGTTGGCTGTGAGGGAGGATCTGTTCCGAGCCTCGCTTCTGGCTTCTGGTGGCTGCTGGCAATTCAGACTTTCCTTGGCTGATAGATCCATCATCCCACTCTCTGCCTCGGTATCCACACAGCATTCTTCCTGTGAGCATAGCTGTGTCCAAATTCCCCCTTTATATAAGAACACCAGTCATGCCAAAGTGGGGGTCCACCCTGCCCCACTACGACCTCATCTTAACCAATGACATCTGCAACAACCCGAGTTCCACATGAGGTCCCATTCTGACTATTAGGGGTTAGGACTTCAACATGTAAATTTTGGGAGACATAATAATTCAACCCATAACTGCGGGATATAATAGAAGGTAATATAATTTATGAACAAGAAATTACTTTTTCTTATCTTCACATTATTAGTGTCCAGTGTTATAGAAGAATAAACAAATCTTTAAAATACCTCTTTTTCTATTTGTTCAGGACCTTATTAAACTTAATACTGTTTGAAAATAATTGGTTCTCTCAGAATCAGGATTTTCATCTTTTACAATATATACATAAAAAAGCATCTTTTTTATGTATAAAATTGTTTTTTTCAGAGATGTTGAGAGGATATGATTCTTCCCCACAGTGCTCAAATGCTCTATGCAAGAGATTCAGAATTAGACCGAAAATCATTTCCTCGCTATGGCCATGTTTTTCCTGGTCTCCAGAAGCCGAGTTCTGCAATCCAGGCAAATGCTGAGTATCTCAACCTGGACTTTAATTTTACTTTTCATTTGCATACATGTTATTACCTCCCAAGAGTTCTTACAAATTATCATGAGAGAGAATATTGAGTTCTGCTAGTGATGTGGGAACTTAACCCATGGAGTAAACATTAACTTATGCTCTTAAATTTAAATTAGAAGCCTCCCAAATTAAGTAGACATAGGGGTGGAATTACCTTTCTCGGACAGTTAGTAATTCTGTTCTTACTTCTCTTTTGCCATACTCTTGTGAGCATTGCCTAAATTCCCTTCATAAAGACAGATTTCACACCGATTACTTATCCCCCAAAGTATCTTGTTTTAAGAAAAGCAAAAGGCATTAAGTCATCCTTCTTCGTGGCTGAGTAGTATTCCACGTTACACACAGACCACATTTCATTAATCCACTCATGAATCAGTGGGCATTGGGGTTGATTCCACATCTTTGCAGTTGTGAATTGTGCTCCAATAAACATTCGCGTGCAGGTGCATTTTTGATAAAATGATTTCTTTTCCTTTGGGTAAATACCCAGTAGAGGGATTGCTGGATCAAATGGTAGGGAGACCATCATCCTAAGTGAAGTATCTGAAGAATGGAAAAACAAACACCACAGGTACTCACCGTTAACTTGGAACTAACTGGTGAGCACACATGTGCACAGAGGGAAGTAAATCTCAAACGAAACCAAGAAGGGGGGAGGAGGGAAAGGGGGAACCTCCCTGACGGGTACAGTGAACATTGTCTGGGTGACGGGCACACTTTCAACCCTGTCTTGAGCATTCCAAATGCAATCCATGTAACCACAAACATTTGTGCCCCCATAATACTTTGAAATTTAAAAAAAAAGAGAGAAACAAATGACATGATCTGAAAGAAATCATGTTATGTCGGAAGTTTATACACTATCACAAGGAGAACGCCGAACAAAAGGTGGCCTTGCGGACTTTCTTCTTGGAAACCTGCCTGATCCTGGGCAGGCTCCAGGTGCAGGTCCAAACTCGAGGGAAAGTCTGGGAGTCTCTTCCTTCTGTGTAGTCTTTCTTGGCGAAACTGCCTGGTTCAGAGTAATATCTAGTTTGATAAACGCTAATGGTTCTGAATAGGTAGTGGCTTTCATGAACCCTCTCTGTTGTGTAATACTTAAGGCTCTTAAATTGACTACGGCAGGGGCTATTATGTTATTTTCTGGGTAGGTAACCACCTGTATATATCTATCAGAATAAAAGCAAAGTTGTTAAGCTGCGCTTAAAAAAATACACAGGACTTCGGCTCATGACTGAAACACTTTTCATACACACCTGCAGCTTATGACACCAACAGTTTTCCATTCAGAGGGTGTCATCCCGAGAGTCATTTTAAAAGGATCGCTTCTCCAGGAAACCTATTCCTCATTTTCCTTCCTTCTCCATTTTTCCAAGAAAAGCATTTCTTGACGGTGTGACAGCCAGTATACTCCTGTGTAAAAAGTGGAATTAATTGGTCATGGCCAAATACGGTGGCCAGCTTAACCCGGGAGGCATTTCAGAACCTCCCGGGGATCTGATACCAGCTCCGACTTGATTTTCTGTTTCTAATTCGTTTGCCCAATCCTGTGGGGCTGTCAAAGGAATAGTGTTCCTCTTGGTAAATAGCGTCTTTCTTCCAAAAACTGCGTTCCCAACAGACACACTCTCTGCAGAGGAGTAGCCTCACCCACCACGGAAATGTCACAACGCCTTTGGGGCGAGCCGGGACTGTTCAAAGGGCAGAGCAGAGCCGCAGGCAGGAGCAGCGATGCAGGACGGGACGCAGAACAGCAGAGAAGGGCGGCCGCGACGCCCGGTGGGGAGAGGGATTAGCTAGAGAGCCAGACTCTGGGGCTGGCACGGGGACTTTTGTACGACATCATATCACCTCTTCAGTTTCCTTCTGCCTCATATTCCTCATTTGAAATTCTTGGGACCATCGCTTTCTTACTTTAGAAATAGATCCTAAATTAAGTTTGGAGTTTGTTTGTTTTTTTAATACTTTGGCTATACCTATTGCTACCAGCAAATTTCAAATCATCCTCAGTTGAATCACCGCAATGGTAATGAGATTGTGAAAGCAAATACCTTACAGAGGGTACCTGTTCACTGATGAGTAGGAATTCCAGGCCTACTCTGGCACCCCGTTTTGGCGGGGCAGCTGTTTTGTTTTGCTTTTTGAGACAGGGTCTCACTCTGTTGCCCCAGGTGGAGTGCTGTGGCGTCATCACAGCTCACTGCAGCCTCAGACTCCTGGGCTCAGGTGATCCTCTTACCTCAGCCTCCCAAGTCGCTGAGACTACAGGCGCACACGAGGACACCCAGCTAATTGTCACCGGTTTTTTGAAATAGAAGAAACTTATAAACTTGCTGGGGAAACATTTTCATAAAGCCACTAGAAAAGTATATAAAACAATATGTAATTAAATACAGTCACTTTTCAACTTAGATTTTTCAACTTCACAATTGTGCGAAAGCAACGTGAGTCAGTAGAAACCCTACTTTGATTTTGAATTTTGACCTTTTCCCAGGCTGCCCATGTGTGGTAAGATCTTTCTGATCCTGGGCAGCAGCGAGCCGCAGCTCCCAGGCAGCCCGCTATCACGAGGGCAAACAACCGGCACTCTGCAGTGTGCTGTGTTGCCAGACGATTTGCCCAGTTATAACTGCAGGCTAACGTAAGTGCTCTGAGCACATTTGAGGCAGGCGAGGCTACGCTTTGATTTTTGGTAAGTTAGGTGTATTAAGTGCATTTTTGACTTAATGATATTTTCAGCTTATGATGGGTTTATTGGGGCGTTACCCCATTATAAGTCGAGAATCACGGAGGGGGAAGACCAGAGAAATATAAGATTGCGAAGAACAAGTAAGATCACCGTAGGTCGGGTTTAATCTGGGATGTGGATTTTGAAACTTGACCTTAAGAGTGGGATTAGCATTGGAATGGAGGGAAGCAAGCTACCCCACGTCCTGGGAATAGCAAGACCAGTAGTAGTGAGGAGCCCACGAGAGGACCCCAAGAGGGATGAGAGGTGATGAGGGTGACCAGGTGCCATATGTTCCAGGCAGAGGGGCCAGATCTTCCCCCCAGCCCCCGTTATCCCTGAGATATTTCAGGGTTTTTGTTCATTTCAGTAACTTTGTTAAAGGCCCAGTGGAAACCTAGCACTATATTTATTTATTTATTACATTTTAAAATATTGGCTTCTATGAGAAAATCATATCATAGCACAAATGCAGACTCCTAGAATACAGAATTGGAAAAGAAGTTGGAAGTTCTCCTAATCTGAGGACTAATTTATCCTATGTTTAGTGGCCTACAGAAAGATTTTTTTATGTCTCCCTCAAAGCTGTCATGCTTTCCTGATCCACTGTGAGTTATATTTGTATTTAATGTCTTCTTTCCTCGATGGTACCAATGAGCCTTTCCTAAAATACCTAAAGAACTCCACGCACTAGGCCAAAGATCAAACTCCACCTGAACAGGTTAAACTGTCTCAGCCTCGATTTACATTTAAGCATAGTAATAATAGTATATGCATCAGATGGTTATTGTAAGAATTCATGTCTATAGAGCAGTTGGCATGACATCAAGGTGACTCGTAGATCACAGGTGCCCTGAAGTTATTTTTAATATTGTCATACAACAAATGGGAGAAAGGAAGTGATAATACATTTTTCAGAAGCCCGAAAAGGTGATAGTTGTAAATGTTTTTGGATTAAAGTAAGATTGTCAAAATTACTATCTCAAACAGATGAGAATTTCATGCCAGTGGGATGAATTCCTTGTGGTCTTCCAGCTCTGCATTTTAGCTGTTCCAGTTGTAAATCTCTAAATAACACACGGATGTGAACAGCTCTTTCCAGAAGACAGTTGCCGTTGCAGACTCTCACACGATTCTTCCGGCAGCCCTTTTGCTTCTCCTGTTGTTCGTTCTTCCCCAGTTCTCACCCCTGCCACCTAGGCTCCCCAGCTCTCGACCGGCTCACTCTCTCCAGCTCATCTCAAATGATGTTCCCACGCTCCCACCGCGGGCGGGCACCGTCCCACAAGATTTGTGGCAATCCTCCCTCGTTGCCCGAGGGCCAAGCTCAGCTGTTGGGTATCTAAACTACTTCGTTTCCCTTTCTCAAACCAAGTAACAAGGTAGGTCTGTTTTTCCCATTTTGAAAAAGCCATAGGCCTTCCTCTTGGAAATTCAGTATTTTTACTTGTGTTTTCTGATCCAGGAAAACAGACAATCAGATCTTTCTTGAAACATTTTATTTTGCACTGAGAGCAGGGTGGAAGGCATTTGAGTAGGTGCTGTTTTCCTTGCAGCTGAGACCAACTGCAAATTCCTTTTAGATGTCAAATGTCAACAAACATCTCTTTAGAAACTCGTTTTATCCATCTAGAAGTAATTGCAAGACTGTTAGATTTCATGCTCTTTAAAAATCATTAAAGATATTTAAATACAGATGTGTTTATAGATTTCAAGAAGCATACACCCGGAAAAATGAAAAATTAAACTTGGCCTAACTATCCTGTTACCTGGATCAGAGCCTCGTGTTGCTGGTTTGAAAAGTTTAGAGCAAAAAAAATAGTTTAAGGCATGGAGAGCCTTATCCTCAACGGGGATTCCTTCCTTCCAGTGGCAGTAGATATTTGGAGGTGGAAGAGTGAACGGAGAAACACATGCCCGGCGTATGTGGCACCTGGATCACGGTGCCAGGACATAAATAGACTGACTTTCCAGGCTTGTGTCCAGATGAGTTAATCAGCACTAGAGCCAGGAAGTCACTCCGAGTGACAGAATAGCTGCTCAGGAAAGGACCTTGGCCATCACTCGTTCCCACCCACAGAGGTTAAATGATCAGTCCAAGCCCCTCGACTCCTCTGCGCTAGAAACAGGAGCACCCCCAAGCCCTAGGTCTCAGGATGGCGCTTGGCCCTCTTATTTCTGATTCGTCTTCCAGTATCGCCCTCTGGGCCAGTCCAACAACAAGATTCTGGTTAACGCAAGCAGCCAAATGCCAGGTAGGTTCTGTGGCTAGACCACGTCTCTCTCAAGCCAGGAGGACTGCCGCCCCCATCCGTGGCCTCAGGGCCGAGTCTGGCACCAGAGCCAGGCGGGACAACATTCTCGGTCCAAGAGGAGCCGGCTCCTGGCCGAGTTCCCTGCAACCTTTCTGTGCTCTCATTCATGCGCGTCCAGGGATCTGTTTTTATTTTTTTATTTACTTGTTTTCATTCTTGAGAAAGTGTTACCACTTGGAGAAGGGAGGGACTCTGCTCTGTTAAGTTGTAACCAAAGAAAAGTGTGAGTAAGAAAATGCATTTTCCAGCAAGGCGGGTTTGTTTGAAACAAACCTCGGAGTCTGGCAGGACTGGTTAAAACTGCCAACTCTGAATTCATTTCCTGTGAAGTAATGATGTGAGTACAAAAGTAACAAGCCTCAGGATAAAGTACCCAGACGTAAGTTAACTAAGCTGGCTTCGAGGATTTCCCTTGATTACAGGTAATCTATATGCATTGCAGAATACAGAAAACTATAAAGAAAACATTAACTGCCTATTACCCTGCCGCTCAGAAATCAATACCTTTAAGGTTTTTAAAAATGTGTGTCCTTCTCTTTTTCTCAGTATATTTTTAAATGGGTTCCTGTTATTTAAATTGCTTGTTTTTTCTCCTAATTTATTCTGAATATTTTGCTAGCAATAGCCTGATTTTGATGACTAGTGTAGATTGAAACTAAGCTCGAGAATATAAATTCCATAAATAATGCACTGGATACTTGTTGACCTAACAAGGGTTACCTATCTGGCCCCTGCCCGCTCGGAACCCAGGCCGGTCAGGGGGTCCTGGGCTGGGTTGTTGGCTGGGACAGTCTGGTCTCGAGCAGCCCTGGGAAGTGCAGCCAACCAAGTTGCCTCCCGTCCTGGGAGATTCCGAGTAGTTCTAACCTTTTGCGGGATAAATGAATGGGAGGTAGAGAAGAAGAGGGAATGGAAAGGCAGTTTGAATCATTTGAGCAGTAGACTCGAGACTGTCAGGTTGTGGATGGCTTCTCTTGGATCGAAACCTCTAAATACGGAGGGACAACTTGGAGAGGGGTGACTCCAAACCCAGATGACGGAGCATTGACGTCTCCAGCACGGGCCGGGCTCCCCACCTCCCCTACCTACTAGCAGTATGGCCCTGGGTAAGTCGCTTCACCTCCTGGGCCCCAGTTTCCTCGCCGGCATAAAGGGAACCATGTTGGCAGCTACCTTATAAGCCTGCTCGGAGGCTTGAGTGAGATAACCCCCGTCAAGCCCCCCAACAGCACCGACACACGGTAAATGCCGTAGGTAGCAATTGCGGTCGCTGCTGTTGCTACTATCATTTACCAGATCAAATGCCAGGACGTAACCTTTAAAGCATCATTTTAAGGTAAGGTAAATTGGTTTATCCGGAGTTCGGTATTTGATTTTTGAGCCATATAGAAATGCATTTTCTAGATGCATTTAGAAATGCATTCTTGAAAGTAGAAGTTCTCCGTTACTCACGCATAAGGAGAACGTTTCTGGAATGTGGTGTGCTAGTAAAACCATCCTTAGCGACGTAGTTAGTACTTGCCGATCTCGTCTCCCTCGCTTTATACTCTACGTCTAAAGGGCTTCATGAAGTATCTGATTTCTTTGATTCCAAGTGGCACGCTTTCCCCATTTTAACATGTCTAAATCAGAATTTGTCTTATAATCAATAGTGTGTTATATTTGACAGATAGTGAGTTTTCTTTCTCCGTAATATCTAAAGTAATATGACTTAAAATTGATGGCATTTTAGATTTAATAAAATATGTTCGTTTTATTGTTCATTTTGGGGCTGAGGAGGCTTTGGCTCTGTTTTGTAGTTATTTATTTCCAGTTATTGGAAATACCAGTATTCTCAAGAGGATCATTCATCAATATTTTACTACGAGTTTGTTTTCCAGCCTAAGATAGTTTTCCATACTCTAATCCATTTGGGGGGAAAGCCAAAAAATCAGTATTTTTGCCAATATTTTACATAGTAACATATAAAACAAAAATACTATCATGTATTAATATTCTATATGTGTGGGAGAGCACTTTAAATTATAAAACCCAAATTATTCTCTTGTAATGCTAAACTGGTTGATCTTCAAATGCTACTACCATCTCACTGGTTCATACAACAATGTAACACACACACATATAACCTAAATATAATAAAATAGACTTTGGTTTATTTAACTGTTTTCACTCATTAAGTCTCTTAAAGGGATTCAATTCAGGCTTGTTGTTATATTAAAAATTACAAAATCCATTAAATAGTAATAGTGATGCATATTTCCTGCCTAGGGTTTTAAAAGTGCATTTTGACTTATTATGTTCTTCCAGAATTGACACATGGTTATCCATCATTAGAAAATGCCCATCTAATTATGAGGAGTTCAAAACTCTCCTATCCTCCAAAAGAAAAACCACATTTGTGCAACTAGATGCAATTGTAAAATCTTAGAAGCTTGAAAAGTTTGTTGTTTAAAATTTTTTTGTTTTTAGAGAATTCAGTGATGATTTTCACCAATGCATTAACTTTAAAGGCCTTTCGTTTTGAGAAGCAAATTTTGATTTATGGGTAAAATATATGCACTTATGAGAGAGCAATAAATCCATAGCTTCTTGAGAACCCATGGGGATATTTTGTGAAGTATTTCATAATGCCTTTTCTGAAACCAACCTTAGCCTTTATCTTAAAACCTTTTAAAATGAGCAAGTGGGTGATACCTGTGACGTTGAGATTTTGCTGGCGGAAGAAAGGAAGAAGTGAGATGTGCCTGGGAGGCAGTCTCGGGAGGGTGGGGGACCATGAACGCACCTGTGTCCTCCTTTCTCTTCCCGGAATGTTCCTTCCACCAGATCCAGACTCTCTCCATACAGCTGCCTGGGAAATCGAAGAGGGAATTCACGTGGGCAGTCCTCCTTGTTGGCCTAACAATTACTATTTAAAAAACCCTTTTTAGGACCTTCAAATACATAATTTGTTCAAAGGGGGAAAACATCTCTTTTTCAGGCAACCACTGAGGAAAGTGAAGCGAACAGTCGAGAAGATGAAGAGGATGGTGGGAATCCCAGCAAAGGGAACGCAGAACTTGCCTCATCAGGTTTGTTTCATAACAGACTAGTTTTCAGGGAAATCCTAATAAATCTTAAGACACGATGGAAACAGAGTCAAGAATTTTTTCCGACTGAGCCACACACAAAGGTGGTTCATGAGACTCTGCCCGGTGGCGTGGTTGTGCCGCCACCTCGAGGCTGCCCGGGGAAATTCCGGCCATATGGATAACGTTCCTTGAAATTAAGAGCAGGTGCTTGTTTAAAATGACCCAGTTCTGTTCTGTTTCTTGAAAGCGTATCTCTGTGACCATAAAGGGTGTTGTGACAGCAAAAGATGACACGTAGATCGAAAATGTACCATAAAAGCAAATGCTGAGATGATAAAGCCCGTGAATATTTGAAAGAATACAGTCCGACCGTGAATCTGGACAGTGAACACGGATATACTGCATCCATTGTTTAGAGAATGGGCCCGCTGCTGCCTAAAGTATTGGTCCTCAGTGTTTTTTTTGCCATCTTATCTATTTTTAACATATTTCTTCTTTTGATAAACATTAAAACCTCTTGTCCTCTTCCAATACCAAATTATTTTTAAATGTCATTTAAAAATGAATTAAATATCACTTAAAAATAATAGCATATGTTTTTTCACACTAGATTGTGTGCCCCTACATTTTGAAATGCGCCCTCAGGTGGTGACTTTTCCACTCCCTCTAAAGTGAACCTGATTGTTCTTTGCATGTCGGAGAACAGTTTATTTTCGTTGCATTAGATGCCTGTATGTGTATACGTATATATGTGTACACACACGCATGTGTGTATATCCCGCAATCCTTAACACATTTCAGTTAAGAAATTGTGCTGTTGAAAAGGACGATTGAAATACAAAAGGAAGAGAGTCGGCTGCCACTCAGTTATTGGGGTAGAAATTATCTGTAGATGTTCTCTCGTCCAGCCCAACTCTCATAATCATCACGTTTTACATGCCGGAATTTGGTTCCATGTGATGTCATTCAGGTGTAAACTGTGACCTTTATTAAGAACTTACATGTTTCATAGTGGGGTTATTTGATGTATCCTATGTTGCTTGTTATTTTACAATATCATGAGAAAGCTCAGAGAATTCCAGCATCTTAGGCTCTTTTCTGTCTTCACACTGTAACTCATCTTCTTATTGCCAGAACAGGGTGCAGCCTGCACTTCAAGGCGTTGCAAAATAAATGGTCCTTGATGTGGTTTTCCTTTTCTTCTTTACGTTTCTGGACGCAACGCCACCTCAGAGCCGCAGCATTTCACCACAACGGTGACTCGATGCAGCCCAACCGTGGCCTTCGTGGATTTCTCACCCAGCCCCCAGCCGAAGAACGACATGCCAGAGGGAAAAGACCAGAAGAAACCGGAAGACGAAATGAGTGGGAAGGTGGAGTTGGTGCTGTCGCAAAAGGTGGAGTACAGGGTGGAGCGGAGCGGTTAAATCGGAAGGTGGTTGCGGCCTCACGTCGCAGGGCCGTGGCCGTTGTCATAACGAAGATTCATTTTCTCTTCTGAGATTTACCAGACGCCAGATATTAGACAGTGAACACGAAGGGCCCCGGCCGTGGGAGCTGACATTGATGCCCCTTTGGGGGACCCCACGGTGTCATTGCCCTGGTCCCTTTCGCGTATTTCAGACCCTCACTAGTCCCCGTTTCTATACACGGGGATTAAAGAACGGTCTGTAGATCGTAAAGGGGAGCTAAACGGCTGGTCAAACGTTGGTGGCAGGCAGAATTTCCCACCTTTGCAGGTTTTGCCTTATCTACGTTACACTTGTGGCCATCGTTGTTTATTATTCTTCCAAATTCACTTTTCTTTTCACTTACATTTAAACTGAAAGCAAAACACTATAATTTTTTCGACTAGAAAAAAATAGTTTTAAACTAAGTGACTATCATAACTGAAAAACAGTCATCGCTGGCCCCTTCTGGGTAACCTCACCCGTGTGACCTATGCTTGGAGCACCAGCCTCACATCCACCCAGCCGTGGAAAAATGTTTGCAGGTTCTTCAGTTTGTTTGCTTGCTGTTCCCTGGCCATCTGGTAAATGTCATTCTCAGAAGAATAGTTTTCAAAGCATAAAATACACAGATGACCAAGCACATCACTCTCTGAATTCCGTCCCGCAGACTCCAGGCTAGAAACTGCTAGTCAGTTGGCAAATGGAATAACGGTCTCTGAACCCATCATTTCTCTCACTTGCACCATGTCAATTTCTCCCTCCTTTCCCTCCCCTGCCTGCCGTGAGGTCTTAGACAAAGGCAGAGAGGTGGTCACAGTAGTTGCAACAGGTTTTATTTTGATTTCTCTTGAGAGTGTTACCTTTATAGGACAAAGCACCCAGGCATACAGGCTGACCTTTTTACATAGCGGTCATTTTGAGCATTTTTGCTGACCGTTAACTGGTTCGTTTACAACCAGGCATCATCTGAAACATATGTTTGCTAGTCTCCACTGCAGGAAAATGGTATGAGGTGTGCACGATTTGAGGGTTGTCAGCTTTGGTAAGTCCAGACCTTGGCTTTTGCTGTGTGACACTGCAGTTCATCTGGACATCTGGTTGACCTCTATAATGCAGCCCAAGGGGGATTATCTGTATTGTCTTCAGGATTCTCTTAGAGCTGAATGTATTATTCATAAAGAAAAATAAAATCGTACTGAGAATAAATTCTAACAATTTATTCTGAAGACCAAATTACAGATAAGCTCATGATGAAACGAACAAGTATTCTGCAGCCTCACTGGCTCTGAGGTCATTAGCTATCAAATTAATCAGTCGGGGCACGGCCACTGTCCAGAGAGTGAATCAGAGAAAGTCCCACAAGCGCTGAAAGGATGTGAACTTACACAGCCGTGCTCTTCATTCAGACCTGTGCTCAGTCTGCCGACTCTTACTTGAGGCCTTGTTTTAGTAGGTCTGGCAGTCTGGTCTTTCAGCAATCGGTTGATTAGAAGCAACAGATCAGATGGAGGGTGCTTCTACCAAAGGTCATTCAGATTAGGGAGAGACAAAATAAAATCAGTAGCAACAACAAGAAAAACGTATTTCTAAGCAAACATAAGAATTTTTAAAACCTTGAATTTTGGAACTATTTATCATAGGACAAGTAGTCTAACATGCTTCAAAAATTCCCTAAGGGAATCAGTGCACGGTATGGCTTGACAGTGGTTATTTATAATAATACTTCTTTAGGCCGGGCACGGTGGCTCACGCCTGTAATCCTAGCACTCTGGGAGGCCAAGGCAGGCGGATCGTTTGAGCTCAGGAGTTCGAGACCAGCCTGAGCAAGACAGAGACCTCATCTGTACTGAAAAAATAGAAAGAAATTAGCTGAACAACTAAAAATATATAAAAATTAGCCGGGCATGGTGGCGCATGCCTATAGTCCCAGCTACTCGGGAGGCTGAGGGAGGAGGATTGCTTGAGCCCAGGAGTTTGAGGTTGCAGTGAGCGAGGCTGACACTACAGCACTCTAGCCAGGGTGACAGAGTGAGACCCTGTCTCAAAAAATAATAGTAATAATACTTCTTTGTCACAGGCAAAATACATTGTCTTTAATGTGTTTTGCGTACATTTTGGGGGTTAATATAGTGTCTTGAGAATAAAGTCCATTAAAAGTAGTATTACTTTAATATTTAGTACTCATGGAGTAATATTTTTTTTTAATTATCTTATGTGGAACATCTCATTTCCTGACATTACAAATTCAGTATTGTGTGGTCATAGGAAGAGAATATGTGATTGGTCAATAAAAAAATGAGAGACAGTGGTGGATACCTCCAAAGATGGAAATACTGTCTTCTGGGTTTGGAGAAAAGTGATCCTCAGATTTTTATACTCTTACTTGATTTCTCCGAAAAGTTGACTCTCTATTAATATAGAAAAGCATGAAAGCATTTTAGGGAAGGAGCAAAAAAAATTCCATTTAAAAGTGAAATATCTGTGCTTACTGACTTCTGTAACAGTCATTAGTCCTTAAGTCTTATTTCACCTGTTCGTTTTTTAATACCTGTAACGCCTGTGTCTGTTGCCCGTTGTTTAGGTGGTAAAGCCAAAATCCCCAGAACCAGAAGCAGCCCTGACGTTTCCATTTCTGGACAAAATGCCTGAAGCCAACCAACTACATTTGCCAAATCTCAATTCTCAAGGTAAAGAGAGGGAAATGTTTTATCTGAGGTCTGCATGCTCTGCTGAGCCCATCCGCAGTAAGATATGGTTTAGTCAGAAGGAAGATTGCGTTGTTTGTGTTGATGTTCCTTTGGTCGAGGTGTTTGCCAGGGTCCCTGATGGCTGAATCAATAACTTCAGAATGGAAGGCTGGGGCTGCGTCCTCTCTCTGTTCGGGCGAGAAACTCCAGCTGCCAAGGCCGTTTTTGTCAGCCAGGCACTGTAGGGACAACAGGGCCTCTACCAGTATCTGGGAGCTCAAAGAAAGTTTCGTATTGTCCCCAAACTATAAAAAGACAGTTACAAAATCAGAAATCAATGACTTTAATATAAATTTTATAATCTTAATATTATGTCAATTTCCTTGTTAATTCTAGTCTTCATGAATGTCTATTTAATTTGACAATAATTTTGAGAATGTTGTATTTTTTTACTCCATAATAATTCCTGGGTGTGCATGACAATGACTGAGAAATTGTTCACTGTCATAAATTAAACGTGTTACTCATAGCCAAAAATCTTAATCTTCCCAAAAATTCTTTATAGCAAGAATATACAGGGTGTCCCAAAATTTGCCATACATAGGGAAAATGGGAAATTGTAGCTAAATGTACCTTTTTTACCAAATATTCATGAAAAAAATTTTGCAAAAATTTTCCTCTGTGTGGAGACCTTTGGGACACGCTGTATCTATGAAACATGTATATACATACATATACATACACAATACTGAGGAAGTATTTTTAAATGTTTAGCACATACTTCCTGAGGATATATTTTAATATGTTTCATATGTTTGATACATTTTAATGTGTTTGATATGATGTGGAAAGGGGCTGCCTCTAGCAATCTGGGAGTTCAGGGCGTGCGAAGTTCTTAAATGGCACCGACCACCACAAATTCCCAGGTACCTGTGATTCTCCCCTTTGCTCTTCAAGAGTCCGACTCGAATCCCTTCATTCCAGTGGGAAACCCAGGTGCCCACAAGGCCTGTGAACAGTGGGGACGGTCCTGAGAATGCCACAACCCAGGGGGACTGTTCTTCAAAACAGACAGACGCCTGGGCTTTTCTGGGCGGGAGTTTTCTCTCTCCGAGAGAGAAAACAGCAGCAAGAATCCAGGAGGCAAGAAACGTGAGGTTTTGTTCGTTTGTTTTTAGTGTGCTTTCCCCAGTGCGTTCGGTAGCTTCCAGGTATTTTCACTGCTCTTTTCCAGGGTGGGCAGCTGTCTGGGGCCACCACTGGCAGGATCTCGTTGGCTTCCGTTAGCACGTGTTGATGGTTAGCAAACGAGTTGGGCTCTGTCTACGTCGCAGGGAGCGCTTGGAAAGAATTAACTGGTCCACGTACTGACGTGTAATTGTTTCTTAATGTGGAAACAAGTTCAATATTGTGTTCAAAGCATTTATCTTAGATTCATCGGTCCTGCTGCCCTGAAGGGAACCGACAAAAATAAAGCCTCACAACTAGGCCAGCAATGGGCCATATTTAGACCGATTTTAATTCTGCCCCAATTCTAGCACTTTGTAATTGTGTAGATAAGTGATATACAGAGGGAATAGATATTTTAAGCCATAGTAATTGGTTTTTTTCTTATACATTTATACATTCTATTACCTGCTGTAAGGCATTTTGATTTTGTAAAACGTGCTGTTGAATTAAAGGACTTCACGTTTTGCCCAAGTTGAACGACTGAAAAATAAAATTTAGTAGCACTGGCACATTTTAAGATTTATTCTTCAAGGTAGAATTATGTTTGGAGCACACCTGTTCTGTACTCTTATCTGGCTTATGGAAGCTGTCATTATAGCTGCAGGCCCTGGACACAGAATAGGTTCAAATTCTTGCTCATCTAGTTCTTAGCTGGATGCTCTTACCTGTCGGGTTTTTCCTGATTTCTAATTGTGTCACCTATAAACTGGAAATAATAATAGTACCAATTTCATTAGGGGTAGTGGAAGAATTGAATGAGCTAATCCACAAAAAGCGTTTAGCCCAATACCTGGCCCAGATTAAGCACTAATAATGCAGCCTGGTGGTTGTAGAACAGTAGCAGTAGCTGTAGCAGCACAGAGCGAGATGCCAGGCAGAAATGCACCCTTCTTGAACGCTTTCTTTGAAACAAGAGTGTTTGTGTTGCGGAGATACAGTTTCACACAGTAGTTCTTGAACTTGCCTGTGTGCCAGGGTCCCTGCAGGGCTTGTGGCCCACAGTGTCTAATTCGGCAGGTCTGGGCTGGGGCTGGGGTATTTGCATTTCTGACACTTCATATCCAGGGGCCACACTCTGAAAATCACTGACTTGCAGCATTTATTCAACTTGTGCACCAAAGACATCGTTGGTAGATATGAAAATAACAGTAATGATTGTTTGGAGTTTATAAAGTTCCTACCTTTCGAGAAGCAAAAGGCCTCTGATGAATTTAACCTTGAAAGAAATGATTTGTCTTTAATGGGGGTGGAGTGGGGAGTGATAGGACTCCGTCCAGAAACAGAAAGTCAGTACTCATTTAAGTGATTAGTCTGAAGTCAAACCTCAAGTCCAAAGGAACGATAGGGTTAGGATTAGGAATCCTGGAGCTATAGTTAATACATTCTTCCCCAGAAAGTGGTATCTCCCGCATTTCTACAAAGTCACCTGTTTGTAGACTGGTCACACAGGCCACTGAAGATCTGCGGGCCAGCCCTAACGGTGTTCCACAGGTTTCCCTTAAACACACACACACACAAACATAAATACTGTCCTCGAACGCTGAAAACATTCACAAAAATACATTTAATGGCAACAAATTTCCTTTTCTCCACTGCCTCCCAACAGTAGGAAGATAACTCAAATTGGCGTTTCAGTAAAATACGTGCACATGTTAAAAACTGATGTCTTTTTTTGCACTGAGAGCAACAAGACTAGCACAGCTCAGAGCTGGAGGACGGGAACGCTCGCCGTGAGCGCTGTGTTTGATGCCGCCCCGTAGAGACAGGTACACATCCCTTTTTACATGTAGAAAAGGAGATCTTCTGCCACAGACTTCCACATAGAAGCTTTATAAAGTGTAATGTGTATAAAATAAAAATTAAACCACCCATCTCTGCTGCCTTTTCTAGTGTTCTCTGAAAGTCATGTAAACTGTGCCTCGCCAAGCCCTAGCATAGCATACCATCCTGTCATTTTGAGATTTAACATTCTAACAACATCACCATTGAGTATGAGCCTATAAAATTGTACCTAACGCCACAGAAGACAAAAAATAGCATAAATTTCCCCAGTTCTATTGACGTTGCCCATGCCCTCGGGTTCTGTGTGTTATTAAGAGATTTTGTACTTTGGATTCACTGACTCTCAATTCCCATGTCGACTACAACCAGAAGTACTTGAGAGTAGGGTTCTAGCTGATTCTCACCTGATTTTCACGGTTTCTGTTTGTTCTGTTCTGCCATCTGATCCAGAGTCGCCCGTCCCACTTAGAGTTCAGAACTCTTGGCGACGTTCCCAGTTTTTCTCCCAGTCAGGTAAACCGCACACGGGGCAGCCGTATTTCTTCTGTGCAAAAATCCATGTTGGTGCAACCAATGGTGTCTGGCATTCGTCTTCATTTCTGATTCCAGGGGGGAAACGCTTGTTTCTGATACACAGTTAGCAAAGAGCTAGTTCTTTGGTATCAGTACCAGCTATAATAAAATCAGGGGGAAATTCACAGAACTTTATGTGGATTTTGAGAATCCAAAGAGAGAATATTATTCACCTCTTTCTTTATCGTCCCTTTCTTTTTCTTTTCTTTTCTTCTTTTTTTTTTTTTTTTTAACAAAGATTAGAAGCATTTACCAGAAACAGATAACGGTTCTTTTGTTAACTGTGTCCCTCTCTTTGCTCCCTGGGTGACATCTGGCCTCTCTCTGTCTGACACTTCTCCATGCCAGACAGGTAGGGAACCGCTTGGCCACTCCGGAATGCAAGGTGCTTTAAGAACCAGCACTAATAGGAGTAGTTCTTGCTTCCTGTAGTTTAGTACCTGGTGCTAATGGATGTGATCAATCATGTTACACTAGTCTGACTTCTTTTGGTGATGGGTACAGCCTGCGGCAGGGGTCTGCTTTGTTATGATGTTCTAATGCTCCTGTCTCACAAAAAAAAATTGGTCAGAAGCTGATGTAGGAACACTCTGTGGAGAGGACCAAAAGTCACGACAATTAGAAGCTACTCGCATTAATATCTCTTTTCTTTCCTTTTATCTGTGCAGTGGATTCTCCAAGCAGTGAAAAGTCACCTGTGACTACACCTGTAAGTAACTCATTTTAAGGAATAAGATGATGTGTTAGTGTGATTTTAATTTATAATGTATTTCATTTGCTTAAAGAGTATTAAACCAAAATCGAGATCTGAAAAACTGATATTTAGAAGAATAATTAAAAGCTGTGTATAATGCTGTCGGGCAAATGATGAAGACACGGATTATCATCACGTGGAATTGTTACCGTGTTGTCGTTATGCCTGGAACTGAAACGATACATCGGGAAAGTAAAATCTTAAAGGAGCAATTATAATGAATGTGCTAGTGGGAATTAGCATTAAAATAGACAATTGCTATAGACATTCACAACAGTTTTTTTAAATGAGGACAATACCTCAGCATCCTGTTACTGTTGGCAGACAGGACCCGGCCTGGACTCTCTCTGCGAGACCCGAGCTGCGTTTGTTCCACCCCTTCTCGCAATCAGTATCTTGCATAATGTTAACTGTGCATGTCATCTTCTGATTAATATTTCAATGAAATAAGAAAGCATTTGCTAATTAAAATAAGACACATTATGCTGTGAAAATTTCTTGCTGCTGAACGATATCTGAACGCTCTGGACTGGTGTTTCCAACCCTGAGCCTGTCCTCCTCATTCTCCTCTGAAATGCCCAGCAGATCTGGAGACTTCTTCGTGGCCCAACCACTGAGCATTGCGCTTGAGCCACCTGGGCTCAGCCACGCAATCGCTGTTGTACCTTCGATTCCAGATTTACTAGGCGTACGACCCTGAAGGTGTTACATGTGTATAGCTTCTCTGAATGTCATCGTCCTTGATTGAAAAATGGTTAAGTCAAGCCATCACAAGTGGGCGACCAGCTATACACACAATAAATACTTTTCCCCTGCATAACTGGCCAGAGCCTGTAGCATGCCACTGCGCAATGTGAATCCCAAGAGTGGTGAACGGCAAGTATATTTCCCCAGCTCGTTTGCCCGTCTCTCTTTGACTATTCTGTGAGCACCACGGCCAGCCCGATCATTTGCAGGAACTACAGCAAAAATACAAAATGAGGCTCACAAATATGTCAAAATTGTAAATATTTTTAAAGTTGTAAATCAAGCATCACGATGGCCCGGCCCGGCCTGCACCCCCGCCTGCCTGCAGATACCTCTGGGCCAGCCCCCCGTGCCTGAGTGGTGTAACAGTCAGGATCTGTTGCAGGGGGGAGGTGGGCAGGACCTGGACCTGTCAAAACCTTGGACGGGCAGCCGGGGCACGCAGGTTCTGCCCGTTTCCTTCCCTGACGCCCGCCCTCGCCTCACTTTTTCGCCCAAGTTTCCTAGGCAGTTCTAAATGCCTCCCCAGACGACCCCATCGCAACAAAGGGAAGCGAGGAGTGCTGTCGCTGGGAACCTGCCTGGGGACCTACGCAGGGCGACTGCGGCGGCCGACTTTAAACACAGGCTGCTGTTTCCCGGGAGCAGGCTATGATTTCTCCTCCCCCCGGCACCCTCCCAGGCCAACGTTCTGTGCCTGGGCACCTGCTTAGGGTCATGCATTTTTCTCCCATTATTCTTATTTATTTACTTGGTTCCCAGACTTGCAAAAACCTTTTATTAAGACCCCCCCCAAAAATCTCTGGGTTTAAGCGTTTGTGTTACGCGGGTCCCAGAGCAGAGGATCCCCTTGCCTGGATCTCAGGAGGTACAGGTGCACGTCAGTGAGCGAAATCACCCACTGTAGGGAAAGCTGGCGTGAAAAAACAGCAGCACTTCAAAATGTGAGCTTTGTGGTTTGGCAAACGCTACTTCTCGCAAAATGCATTTCTGCTGAAATCACCAACACCGTTCGCGTGGACCTAGGATCAACATGCAGCAGGATATTCTTACACGCAGGAGCGTGAACGCATTTAGGAAATCACTTCTAAGAGAAATGAAGCAAAGCCGTCCCGTGCCAGTGGCTGATTACCTCGTGCTTTCGTTAGCTTCAGAAGGTTCATAGAATCCCACCCGCGTCTTGGAAGTAAACCAAAGAGGGACTGAGGTTAAAAAACGCCACCGAAGAGGACATTTAGGTAGCGAAGGGTCCTGCGTCTGTGTGTTACAGCAGGTGCCAGGCCAGAGGCTAATGGTCTCCTCTTGCCTGGGCTGTCCTTGCGGACGTGGTTCAGTTCTGATCATGGTTTTTTTGTTTTTGTTTTTTTTTAAGCAGTTTAAGTTCTGGGCTTGGGACCCAGAAGAGGAGCGCAGGAGACAGGAAAAATGGCAGCAGGAACAGGAGCGTCTGCTCCAGGTGAGACCCGGTTTGCTCCTCCCCCGCCCCTTTCAGACGATGCTCTCTTCATTTCTGTTGCATTAAATAGACTCTTAGCACAGAAAACGGGTGGAATCGGACCCTTCTCAGAGGCCGGTGAGTCCAAGCCAGCTCATTCTGTGTCCCTACAACACAGTGCCTTGTACCTCATTCTTCCTGCCAAAGGCTACCAGGATGACGACGAGGAAAAACATTCATATTAACAGTTTAAAAAAATTCAAAGCATTGGTGAAGGGCCAGTTCATCCATTTGTCACCCCCTTCGTGGCCAGTCACTCTCCAGTCCAGGCAGGAGAGGGACTGGATTGTCAACAAGCTATTTGATAGCTACATGGGAAATAGAATTTGGCCTCCGTCTAACTCCTTAAGTAGAAATGTTTGCTCCATTTTTTAGCAAAAAGCAGCTAATTATCAATTCTAGAAAAACTCTGGTAGTAAATTTATCATACTCCTACTTGCTTCATGCCAGTCTTACAGATTAACAGAGCTTCCGAAGGTAGCCCAGTAACCTAAGAAACTAACCCATGTTGAGTATTTGGGATGGGTGAGGATCTGTGGTTAGTGCTGGGCGTATTTTATCTCATTTAATCCTCAGACAGCCCTTCCAAGGACGTCCCATTAGCCCCCTTTGCAATGGAAGAAACTGAGGCTCACAGAAGTTAAATTCATTGCCCAAGGTGACACAGAGAACAGACGTTGAGCCCAGGTTCAAACTGACTTTAAAATTCATGTTCTTTCCATTCCCAGTAGTACTGATTTTACAAAAAATCACAAAGGAAAAGAATGTAAAAATCTCATTAATTTCGATGACGCTCAGCTGCTGTGTAGAAAACAATGCTTAATGCAAGCTTGTTTTACTTACTTTTTCTTTTTTTTTTTTTTTTAATCCTTTTGGCTTAATTCCCAGGGGTGGGGTGAGGGGCGGTTTAGACAGTAGAAGTAGATCATAGTGTGGCTCTCTCTGCCAGTTAAATTTGGCCATTTTGAATATTGCAGAGGCTTAGGCCTTTAATACCAAAATGTTAGGAGGAAGTCGGTTCGTCAAAGTCCCAGGGCTGTTGGGAGGGGACCTCAGAGCAGCCCCGACCCTCTGCTATTCTCTTGGAAATCAGGTGCTCGTTCCCCAGCTAAACGGTGAACAGCCAAGAGTCAGAAATTCCACAGGCTAAAGAAGACAGGCATGTGCTTCCCATCACAGCGCTTTGTCTGTTACATGCAGAAGAGTGGCGTGGTTAGGATGCGGACACCAGGCATACGTATCCCTCCCATCTCACCGAGTTGTTTCCCAGTGTGGCATCGTGGTGCGGGCCACAGTGTTTGTGGGTGAAGCAAGGGTGTGTGCGTGTGTGTGTGTGTGTGTGCATGTGTTGCAGACATGTGCGTGTGTGTGTGTTGCAGGCTTGTGCGTGTGTGCATGTGTGTGCGTGTGTTGCAGATGTGTGCATGTGTGCGTGTGTTGCAGGCATGTGCGTGTGTGTGCGTGCATGTGCGTGTGTTGCAGACGTGTGTGCGTGTGTGCATGTGTTGCAGACGTGCTGAATCTTTCACCCCCTGCATCATCAGTTCATCCTCTTGGTGAGGGCGGCATGTGGTATGAGCTCCCAGAACCAATAAGCCTAAGAAGGTTTGCTTGTTTTTCACCTTTTGTATAGTTTCAGGGTCTGTTTCCTCTATTCTGAAAAGCCCCGACGTCCTTCTCTAAAACTTTGTAATATTCAGTTTTGATAACAAACTTTCAGCTGGCGTTCAAGAGCCTGCCGTGGGTTGGCCAGCAAGGAGTTGGCCGGGGAGCTAATAAGAACACCAGGCTCCAGGCAATTCCAGTAACGTCCTTTTGCTCCTAAGATAACAGCGTAGCAGGTGATCCCCAAAGGAAACCTCCATGCCTCCCCTCCTGAAGGTGGAAGCACGGGCCTGTCTCAGCCAGGAAGGGAGGATCGGCAGCAATCAACCTGAGATACCTGCACGTGTGTGGCACACGGCAGCGGTTCTGTTGTCTGTCCTGTCAGGGTGCCATTCCCAAGGCATCAGGGGTGTCGGTTCTTATTTGGAACACTAATTTCAACCTCCATTTATTTCTTTCTTCTAATCTGCTCTCAGGGCCTCTGGTCATATTTTGAACACCATTTTTATTCATACTATTTTATTTTTCCCCCCAGAAGTGGTGACTAGCGTTGCATTGTTTCTGAAAACAAGAATAGCAGTTCTGAAATTGAAGCATTCTAATGGGCTGTTGAAAAGCTGCTCTTAATCCAGAAGTTGCATAAAGCTAGATGATTCCATTTCGGTAGCATAGCTCTAAGCAAAGAATAATTCAGCCACTCAGCTAATTACCATCTTGTCTGCTTTGGACCTCTCTGCATTGTCTGTCTTGTAAACTTACAAGGGTTTTCATCTTTTGTCAAACTCTCCTGGCAACACCATGTTTATATTAGCGGAGTGGCAAAACTCAACTCTGAAGGGTGTAGTATTATAAAAGCAAACTGTTGGCTTAGCCTACCTAGGGCAAAACCCAAGCGAAGGAAGATCTCAGATGCTTTCCGCCTTCCTATATTCTCTCTTTCCATAAGCAAATTTCTGCTCGCATATCTAAAGAACCATTCTACAAAACACAAGCAGCAGGAAATACTGCCCTCCACTGGATTTTAGTGTTCCCGAGATGTTTGCCTACCACAAAACAGCATTCCCCCTTTACCGTGCGAATCGATCAGAGTCAGAACGTTCCAGCAGGAAGATAATCTCGCAACATAAACTGTGCATGTGGTTTAGAGGGGGAGAAAATTCCCAGCGATGTGTGCAACGGTTGGTTCAGAACAATCTATGGAAATTCCATGACAGGAGAGATACCAGAAGGAGCAGGACAAGCTGAAAGAAGAGTGGGAAAAGGCCCGAAAGGAGGTGGAAGAGGAAGGACGCAGATACTACGAGGAGGTAGGAGACCCCCCGCAGGAGTCTGACCTTGTCGTCCCGATTCCTGGGTCTGCCGGCACTGCCCGCGTCCCTGGCGTGTTTGCGCGTGGGCTGTGTCCGCCTCGTTACCCGCCGCAGAGTCCCACCAACCCCCTCAAAACCGTCATCCTGCAGGCCCTCAAAGGCCACAATTCCCCCCAAAAGACAGTTTGTGTTAAGGGTGAGTTGAGCCACGTTCGGGGGAGGTGATACAATCCTGTCTCTTCTCTAGCCAGC